>CAAHFI011767195.1:0-17326 GCA_900893395.1 Euglena gracilis
GGTCGGTCCCCTCCACCGGCCAAAATACATCTGTTTGGCTTCACGGGGGGGAGTACCGCCCCCAGGAGGGGGTGGGGGAGACGTGTACAATGGCCAGGGACTAATGGCCAAGACCCAGCGAGAACAACCCAACCGCGCCGAGCGATTAAGTGGGCAGCCGCCAGCAGAGCCCATGGGCCGACGGAGAGTCTGTGGCGCGGTTTCTTTTCACCGGCAATCGCAGTGGAGAGAAACACCCCACGGAACAGGACGGGAGGGGAGGGGGCATACATCCGAGGTCCACCTCCCGCAGCGTGGCGTTCGTCCGGAGAGCCGAGGCCAGCCCTCCGCTTCTCACCCCAATACCCCCCACACCCCTACACAACTTGGGGAGGGTGGGGTGTGCGGTTTGGTGCCCCTGACGCGGCAGCCCCTCCCCAACACTGACCCTTCCCCCCACCGCCCCAACACTTCCCTACCCCGGGTGTGTGGCAACCTTCCCCCGTTCAGAAGTGCAGCCCTGGCCTCCGCCAACGCTTTGGCGCCCTCCGGCCCGATGGCGTTGCCTGCGCAGGGCAAGGGGAAGAAGGGAAGGGGCAAAGAACCGGAACAAACCGTGGTCACGGTAGCCACAGGCTCTAAGGTGGAAATAAGCAAAACAGGCAAAAACTGCAGGCCAGCTGGAAAAAGGTGCTGGCTTGGGGGAATAAAAGTGCAGACTGAATCACCCCAAAGAGGTGTGGGGCCCCTGGGGTTGAGCAGCCAGCAGGTACCAATAAGTCCCCCCCAAAAGCCTAATTGAGCTGTGTGGCCATTTTTGATTAAAATCAGGAGGAAAAACTCAAAAAGCACCTGGAAAACAATTTTTTGGCAGTTTTTGACCCTTTCTCTCCAAAATTTTGGGGCTTTGCACTGAAAAGTTATCGGTACTGCCCGGCTTTGTCCAAACTTTATTTCAGCGGACCCCCAGCCCAGCTGGGAGGTGCTGGCTGGAAAACGTTGCTGGCAGTCTGGACCCCCGCCCTGGGTAGGGTCACCTCCGGCTCAAGGAAACCCAAGTGGTTTCATCTCCGATATTTGTTACAGTGAAAAATAAATGATCCTTTCGTAACCCACTTTCTTTACACTCATTGGTAACACAGTCCATTAGTGAACTCCACGGGAGGATACAATGATGTATGGTTGTGAGTCATGGTGAAAATTGATTTGGTGAAAACCTTCTTTTAGGTAGAAAATCGACCAGAATTGATTTTCCGATTTTTTGTAATCTGGTCTTCAATGAGTGGCAGCGGAAGTGGATCGTCTTTTGTGTGCCAGTTCAAGTATCGGTAATCCGGCACAAGTCTCAACTTCCGCGTCCAGAAGCATCGGGAGGCTTGGGTACGACAAAAGCGTTGAAGTCCATTCGCTTTAGGAGGGCATGATCCACTTCTTTCAATCAGTTTGTGATCTTGGTTTTGAGGGCGTGCTCACCAGAACAACGAAAACATTCTCGACGCTTTGGCGTTGCACCTTCTTTGAGTTCGATTTTACATACACCAAAAGGTCCGCTAAAAGGGCACTCTGCTGCTCAGCCCTCAGCCCTCAGCCCAGTAACACCACACCTTGGGCCCCAAGTTTTTGGACCCCAAGGGTGGCGTATTTGTGATTTTGGACCAAAAAAGTGACTACCGGAGCCCGCCGGGAAGTTGATTTTTCCGACTGAATATAAAAACCCCCCCAAATATAAAACGCCCCTCGGGGTCTTGAAATTTCCGTCCAAATACAAAACCGGGGGGTTTATATTTGGGGGGGAGTTTAATTTTGGGGTCCAAAAAAAACGTCCCAAACTGGACTGTGCAAAATGGTTTTTGTCGGCCCAAAGATGGAGAATGGTAGAGTGGGAAGCTTGCAGCAGTGTTTGGTGTCGCAAACGCCCCAGAGCTAGGGATGGGTGGGAAGTGGGGGGAAATAAAATTACCTTCCATGGGCCTCACGTAATTCCCGACCTTGGCGAGTGAAATAACTCTAATTTTGAGGCACCAAATTGTGAAAGGCACATGATTGCAAAAGTGAAGCAAAATACATCAAACACCAGCAAATTTGGGGTCCGTGGCGGCGGTTCCTTTTCAAAGCACCGGCCCATCGAAAGAGAAAAGAAACACCCCACGGAACGGGACGGGACGGGAGGGGAGGGGTATACTGCCCAGGTTCACCTCCGCATGGCGTTGGAGAGAAACACCCCACGAAACGGGACGGGACGGGAGGGGGCATACCGCTGAGGTCCACCTCCCGCAGCGTGGCGTTCGTCCGGAGAGCCGGGGCCAGCCCTCCGCTTCTCACCCCACACCCCCACACCCCTACACACCTTGGGGAGGTGGGGTGTGCGGTTTGGTGCCCCTGACGCGGCAGCCCCATCCCCAACGCTGACCCTTCCCCCACCGCCCCAACACTTCCCCCACCCCCGGGTGTTTGTCAACCTTCCCCCGTTCAGAAGCGCAGCCCTAGCCTCCGCCAACGCTTTGGCGCCCTCTGGCCCGATGGCGTTGTCTGCACAGGGCAAGGGAAGAAGGGAAGTGACAAAGACACGGGGACAAACTGTGGGCCACGGCAGCCACAGGCTCTGAGGTGGAAATAAGCAAAAACAGACAAAAACTGCGGGCCAGCTGGAAAAAAGGTGCTGGCTGGGGGAATAAAAGTGCAGACCAAAGAGGTGGGGGGCCGTGTGGGTTGAGCAGCCAGCAGGTACCCAATAAGTCCCAAAAGAGCCTAAATTGAGCTGTGTCGCTATTTTTAATGAAAATCAGGAGGTAAAAACTCAAAAGAAATGCAAAAAAATGTGCTCCAATGCGACTGTGCAAATGCTGCAAATATTATGGATTTCCCCACCCTTTTTAACGTTTCATTGAGTTTTCCTGGTTGAACGTTTCAGGAAAAACCAAAAAAAGATAGCAACCAACCACGAATTGCCTCTTTGCGTGTGCGGGCATGCGTATCCGCAAAATCGCGATATGCCAACGATTTCAAAAATCAAGCAAAATCCATCGAATTCAGCAAATTTGTGCAAAATGCTTGATGAGCTTTAATATGGCCTTGACACTGAAACCAAAATATGGTTAGACAGGGCAGTTTAAGCGCTGCTTGTGATGTTGAAAAGCTTACTCATTTTGCTTCATTTTAGAGATATTTTGAAGTTTTAAAAACAAATCAAAAATAAGGCAGCGGAATTTGGGTGCAACTTTGGTCAGCTCGGAACTTCGGACAAACTGAGAAAGACATTTGTCGTATGTGCCGTGTGCATAGGGCGTTAACACGGGCTTGATTTTTTTTGGTTGCTCCCGTTGGTCAGCTCGGCCCATCCTTGGGCCTGATTCCCCAGCACACCACAAGCACTCAGGACACAATTAACAATCAAGGGAAACACCCCACTCCACGCCTCATCAAGCACCGCCCGGACGAGACGGGAGGGACAGACCCACTCCCCTCCCCTCCTTGAACTGCAGCCAAAATTACAAAAGATTTGCTTATGTGTGCTGCACGTCGGAGATGAGAAATTTCTACATTTGTGCCATTAATTTTCAGAATTCTTCACAATATTACATATTTTTGTTATTTTTTATTTTTTTGTCAGCTTTTAATCTCTTCGAGTAAACTCATGGATCATGGAGCAAGAATCCTCAAAAAAAATCCAACTGGTTTCTTGATCGGAGAACGCAATCAGTTTGGTGCATCTTTGTTGACTCACAAAGGCTATTTAAGCCCAAGGCAAAAAAACTTTTTCAGAAATTTGATGCTTTAATGAACAGAGAGCAAAATTTTTAAAATTGGGGACGGAGGATCTGAGTTCTCCCGGAAACAACACACAAATGACTGACACCGTGGCCCTTGAACGTCAAATCATTGCCGGGAGGTCAGTCCCCTCCACCAGCCAAAGTAATGTGTTTGGTGTCACGGGGAAGCGCCACACCCAGGGAGTGGGGTGGGGGAGACGTGTGCAGTGGCCAGGGACCAATGGCCGAGACCCAGCGAGAACAACACAACTGTGCCGAGCGATTCAGTGGGCAGCCGCCAGCAGAGCCCTTGGGCCGACGGGGGTTTGTGGCGGCGGTTCCTTTTTTCAAAGCACCGGCCCATCGCGGTGGAGAGAAACACCCCACGAAACGGAACGGGAGGGGAGGGGCATACCGCTGAGGTCCACCTCCCGCAGCGTGGCGTTCGTCCGGAGAGCCAGGGCCAGCCCTCCGCCTCTCACCCCACACCCCCCACACCCCCACACACCTTGGGGAGGGTGGGGTGTGCGGTTTGGTGCCCCTGACGCGGCAGCCCCATCCCCAACACTGACCTTCCCCCACCGCCCCCAACACTTCCCCTACCCCCGGGTGTGTGGCAACCTTCCCCTGTTCAGAAGCGCAGCCCTGGCCTCCGCCAACGCTTTGGCGCCCTCCAGTCCAATGGCGTTGTCTGCGCAGGGCAAGGGAAGAAGGGAAGGGACAAAGAACACGGGAACAAACTGTGGGTCACGGTAGCCACAGGCTCTAAGGTGGAAATAAACAAAAACAGGACAAAAACTGCAGGCCAGCTGGAAAAAGGTGCTGGCTTGGGGGAATAAAAGTGCAGACTGAATCACCCCAAAGAGGTGTGGGCCCCTGGGGTTGAGCAGCCAGCAGGTACCCAATAAGTCCCCCCCAAAAAGCCTAAATTGAGCTGTGTGGCCATTTTTGATCAAATCAGGAGGAAAAACTCAAAAAGCACCTGGAAAACAATTTTTTGGCAGTTTTTGACCCTTTCTCTCCAAAATTTTGGGGCTTTGCACTGAAAGTTATCGGTACTGCCCGGCTTTGTCCAAACTTTATTTCAGCGGACCCCCAGCCCAGCTGGGAGGTGCTGGCTGGAAAACAGTTGCTGGCAGGCTGGACCCCCCCCCGAGGTAGGGTCACCTCCGGCTCAAGGAAACCCAAGTGGTTTCGTCTCCGATATTTGTTACAGTGAAAAAAATGATCCTTTTGTAACCCACCAAAAATTCAGCGGTGCTGCAGGCTTTCATCTCCTCACACGAGTCACTTCGCTCACAGTGCTTTGTGCAACTCAGCAGGTGCTTTGCTGGAAATGTGGGACAAATACCCCTTTCAGGGCAAATAAAAAAAAAACACAGCACAGGGTGGGTTTGGTGCGACAAACCACTACAGGCATTTAACTGTTCCATGCCCTCAGACATGGATCAGCCACCACCCCCCCCCTCATGCCTGCTGGCTGGAATCCGACGGTACCACATTGGAACCTCACCCCACAATGGCAGGTGGTGGAAAATATGGCCGATACCATTTTAACAAAACTGTTTTGCTACGGCACCTCCCCGTCACGCCAATGCACCAACGTGTGTGACAGGAACCGCAGAGAGGGGCCATACAGCTGAGGTTCACCTTCTGCAACGCGGAGTTGGTCCGCAGCGCCGGGGCCACCCCTTCGCTTCCCCAACCCCCACCCCCACAGTGCCACACCAGCCATGGGGGTCGGCTTCCTGCAGCCCTCCCCTCCAGCGGATGGGCCGGGCCCTCGGTAGCCCCCACTCCCACCCGGCCCCTCTCCTCTGCCTTGGCAGCGGCCGGCCGTCACCGCCTCCACCCGCCCCTCACCGGCCGCCCCGGCCTTCCTGTGACCCATCCACCCCGGCACCCCCGGGGAGGGGGAGACATCGCTGAAGCGCAGGCCTGGCCCGCCAACGCTACGGTCCCCTCGTCCCCAATGCGTGCCTACGTGCCGGACAGCAGGGGCGGAGGGAGGGGAAAGGGGCCACACATGGCTGGGAGGGCACTGTGCTGATCGCTGTGCCCTCAGCCCTCAGCCCTCAGCCTGGTAACACCACACCTTGGGCGCTCACAGCAAGAATAAAAAAATGTCCTCCTATGCAACTGTCCAAATTCTGCAAATATAATGGATTGGGGATAAATCGCGCTTTTTGAGCACATTTCGTGACGCAGAATTTTTCTCGTTGAACGTTTTCAGGAAAAACCATGAAAATTCACAACCAATCGCGAATTGCCTCTTTGCGTGTTTTTTACGGGCATGTGTGCTCTTTACGCACGCGCGCGCGTGTGTGTGTGTGTGTGTGTTGCTGTATGTGTTCTTAGGGCAACAGCAGGTATGCCTTGAACCCTGAGAAAAAAACACCGGTTTGATTTAAAGGCAGGGGGTGCCCACTCTTCCCCTCTCGTGGTCCGGGTGACTCTTTGGCAGTACAGTGCAAAATTTGACAACCAAAAAATAGGTTGATATATTCATTTTCAGCATTGTTACGGTTAAAATAGACAAAACTGGTTGAAAATCGCGAAGGCACAAATTGTCGACCTTTTTTGGGTTGGCCCAGAGCGGTGCGTTGGAGGGGGGGGAGGTATGGAATTGCCACGTTTTCTTTAGTGCTGAGCTTTTTGTGATGAACGGCAACAATGACCGCCGGACCGGCGGCCCGTCCCGGCCCGGACAAGCCTGCTGTGCTGATTGTGGGGTGTAAGTCAGCCATATCTCGGACTGGGCGACAATAAGAAAAAAATTGGATATCCGGACATTACGCTTGATTCTGCTTCATTTTCGAGATATTTGGCATTTTGCAATTTTTGGGGCCCAGAAAAGACGTTTTTGTCGGCCCAAAGACGGGATGGACGAGAAACGGTAGAGTGGGGGGCTTGCAGCAACTGTTTGGTGTCGCAAACACGCCAGAGCTTGGGATGGGCGGGACCGCAAGAATTGCGTTCCATGATGGCTCCCATAATTCCTCACCTAGCCCGAGGAATCACTGTATTTAAGCCGCAAAATAGGGAAATGCCAACAATTTCAAAAATGAAGCAAAAAACATCAAATTCCAGCAAAAGTGCTAGATGAAATTAAATACGGCCTTTACACTGAAACCAAAATACAATTAGACAAGGCAGTTTAAGAGCTAAAAAACAATCAAAATGAGGCAGCGGAATTGGGTGTCAGCTGCGGAACTCAGGATACAATTAACCATCAAGAGAAACCCCACTCCACGCCGCACGACGCACCGCCCGGACGAGACGGCGGGGCAGCACACCCAGGGAGTGGGGTGGGGGAGACGCGTGCCGTGACTGCGGACCAACAGCCGAGACCCAGCGAGAACAACCCAACTGCACCGAGCGATTCAGTGGGCAGCCGCCAACAGAGCCCATGGGCCGACGGGGGGTTTGTGGCGGTTCCTTTTCACAGCACCGGCCCATCGCGGTGGAGAGAAACACCCCACGAACGGGGTTGGAGAGGGGGCCATACCAAGGAGGTTCACCTCCTGCAGCGTGGCGTTCGTCCGGAGAGCCGGGGCCAGCCCTCCGCTTCTCACCCCCACACCCCACACCCCACACCTTGGGGAGGGTGGGGTGTGCGGTTTTGGTGCCCCAGACGCGGCAGCCCCATCCCCAACACTGACCCTTCCCCACCGCCCCAACACTTCCCCTACCCCCGGGTGTGTGGCAACCTTCCCCGTTCAGAAGCACAGCCCTGGCCTCCGCCAACGCTTTGGCGCCTTCCGTACCGATGGAGTTCCCTGGGCAAGGCAAGGGGAAGAAGGAAGCGACAAACAACACGGAACAAACTGTGGGTCACGGTAGCCACAGGCTCTAAGGTGGAAATAAGCAAAAAAACAGACAAAAAACTGCGGGCCAGCTGGAAAAAATGCTGACTGGGGGGACAGTTACCCAAGAAAGTCCACCCCAAAAAAGCCTAAGTCCAGCTGCGTTGCCATTTTTAAACAAAGTCAGGAGGTGAAAACTCAAAAACTATCTAAAAAATCCATTTTTTTGGCCGTTTTGACCCTTTTCTCCAAAATTTTGGGGCTTTGCACTAAAAACATTATTATTGGTGCTTATTGGTATTGGTGCTGCGGCTGGCTGGACCAAACTGTATTTCAACGGACCCTCCACAGGGTGTGGTTCCCAGCCCAGCTGGGAGGTGATGACTGGAAAAAAGTTATTGGCAGTCTGGACCCCCCCGGTAGGGTTACCTCGGGCTCAAGAAAACCCAAAATATTCATCTGCAATATTTGTTGCATTAAAAAAATGATTCTTTCGTAACCCACCAAAAATACACCTCCGTAGTGCTGCAGGCTTCATCTCCTCGCTTTGATGGGAGGGTGTTGTGTCACACACGAGTCACTTCGCTCACAGTGCTCTGTGCAACTCAGCAGGTGCTTTGCTGGAAATGTGGGGACAAATACCCCTATTCAGTGCAAATAAACCAAAAACGGGACATGGTGGGTTTGGTGCAACAAACCACCACAGGCATTGGACTGTTCCATGTCCTCAAACATGGATCAGCCCCCCCCCCAATGCTGCTGGCTGGAATCCGATGTACCACATTGCCCACCCCACCCACAATGGCAGGTGGTGGAAAACATGGTTGATACCATTTTAACCCTAACTGTTTTGCTACGGCACCTCCCGTCACGCCAATGCACCAACGTGTGTGACAGGAACCGCAGAGAGGGGCCATACAGCTGAGGTTCACCTTCTGCAACGCGGAGTTGGTCTGCAGCGCCGGGGCCACCCCTCCGCTTCCCCAACCACCCCCACCCCACAGTGCCACACCAGCCATGGGGGGCCGCTTCCTGCCAGCCCTCCCCTCCGGCGGATGGGCCGGGCCCTCGGTAGCCCCCACTCCCTCCCGGCCAGTTTTTGCTTTAGGACCCCCGGAAGGGGGGGTGCTGACTAGCCAATCGGCCAGACACTGGAAAAAAGTGGACTAGCTAGACCCACTTACACCCCAGAGGGGGGGTTTCCGCGGGGTCCCCCAAACTGGAGAAAAATGAGGTTTTGAGCAGGTTTTTGGCTGATTTTCGTTACAAAAAATCCCAACGGGCATTTTTGGCCATTTTTGGGGTCGCGCCGGTCACAGGAAAAAAATTTCCACTAGCTAGCCCTAACAGAACCCCGGGGGGTCTGATAGAAATCCAACCAAGCAAAAAAAATTGGACTAGCAGTCCAGCCCCCCCCCCCGGGGGGCACTGCAATCCTTAAGCAAAAGCCTGCACCAGCCCCTCTCCTCTGCCTTGGGAGCGGCCGGCCGTCACCGCCTCCACCCGCCCTCACCGGCCGCCCCCGGCCTTCCTGTGACCCATCCACCCCGGCACCCCGGGAGGGGGATGACATCGCTGAAGCGCAGGCCTGGCCACCGCCAACGCTACGGTCCCTCGTCCCCAATGCGGTTGCCTACGAGCGGACAGCAGGGGGCGGAGGGAGGGGAAAGGGGCCACACATGGCTGGGAGGGGGTTGCATGGGTGACTCTTTGGGCAGTGCAGAATGTTGAAAAGAATATGCCAAACCAAATATCGGTAACACATATCATTTTGGGCATTGTCTGGGTGAAAATTCGACAAAACTACTTAAAAAATCGCGAAGGCGCAAATTGTCGCCTTTTTTGGTTGGCCCTGAGTGGTTGCGTAGAAGGGGGGGTGAAATTGCCACGTTTATTTCTGAGCTCTTTGTCTTTGTCGTTTGTGATGAACAGCAAACATACCCGGCCCGGCCCGGCCCGGCGGCCCGTCCCGGTCTGGACAGCCTGCAGTGCTGATTGGGGGATGTAATCAACATATCTCAGGCTTGGCGGCAATAAAAAACAGTTTAGTTGGGCATTGGGCGTTTCAGTTTGGAATCCAGTCATTCGCTTGGTTCTGCTTCATTTTCGAGATATTTGGCATTTCGCAATTTTGGGGCCCAAAAAAAAACTCCCAAACTAGACTCACAAAACAGTTTATGTTGGCCTGTTTGGTGTCATAAACACGTCAGAGCTTGGGATGGGCGGGACCGCAAGGAATTGCGTTCCATGATGGCTCCCGTAATTCCTCAGCGAGCCCGAGGAATCACTGTATTAAGGCGCAAAATAGGGAAATGCCAAACAATTTCAAAAATGAAGCAAAACAGCAAATACCAGCAAAAGTGCTTGATGAATTAATTACGAATTTACACTGAAACCAAAATATGGTTTAGACAGGACAGTTCAACAGGCTGCTTTTAATGTTGAAATTTACTCATTTTGATTCATTTTAGAGATGTTTTGAAAATTTCAAAAACAAATCAAAAATGAGGCAGCAAAATTTGGGTGTAACTCTGGTCAGCTGCAGAACTTCCGAGAAAGACGTGTGTCGTATGTGCCGTGTGCACAGGACGTTTACACGGGCTTGATTTTTTTGGTAGGTCCCGTTGGGCAGCTCGTCCCATCTTTGGCCTGATCCCACAGCACACCGCAAGCACTCAGGATACAATTAACCATCAAGAGAAACCCCCACTCCACGCCGCACGACGCACCGCCCGGACGAGACGGGCGGGGGCAGCACACCCAGGGAGTGGGGTGGGGGTGACGTGCCGTGACTGCGGACCAACAGCCGAGACCCAGCGAGAACAACCCAACCGCGCCGAGCGATTCAGTGGGGGGTCCGACGGGGGGTTTGTGGCGGCGGTTCCTTTTCACAGCACCGGCCCATCGCGGTGGAGAGAAACACCCCACGGAACGGGACGTGAGGGGAGGGGGCATACTTTCGAGGTCACCTCCCGAAGAGTGGCGTTCGTCCGGAGAGCCGGGGCCAGCCCTCCGCTTCTCACCCCCACACCCCCACACTCCCACACCTTGGGGAGGGTGGGGTGTGCGGTTGGTGCCCCTGACGCGGCAGCCCCATCCCCAACACTGACCCTTCCCCCACCGCCCCAACACTTCCCCTACCCCCGGGTGTGTGGCAACCTTCCCCCGTTCAGAAGCGCAGCCCTGGCCTCCGCCAACGCTTTGGCGCCCTTCGGCCCGATGGCGTTGCCTGCGCAGGGCAAGGGAAGAAGGGAAGCGACAAACAACACGGGAACAAACGAGGGTCACGGTAGCCACAGGCTCTAAGGTGGAAATAAGCAAAGACAGACAAAAAATGCGGGCCAGCTGGAAAAAGGTGCTGGCTGGGGGGAATAAAAGTGCAGCTGAATCACCCCCAAGGAGGTGGGGGTCCTATGGGGTTGAGCAGCCGGCGGGTACCCAAGAAGTCCCTCCCCCCCAAAGAAAAATGGAGCTGCTTGGCCATTTTTAAGTAAAATCGGGAGGTGAAATCTCAAAAAGCACCTAAAAATCCATTTTTTTGGCGGTTTTTGACCCTTTTCTCCAAAATTTTGGGGGTTTGCACTGTAAACATTATCGGTAACTGCCCAGCTTTGCTGGCTTGGCCCGAATTGTGTGTCAACGGACTCACCTGTGGTCCCAGGCCAGCTGGGGAGTGATGTCTGGAAAAAAGTCGCTGGCAGACTGGCCCCCGGGTTAGAGTCACCTCTAGCTCAAGAAAACCCAAAATATTCATCTGCAATATTTGTTGCAATAAAAAATGATTCTTTCGTAATGATTATTTTGTAACCCACCAAAAATACACCTCCATAGTGCTGCAGGCTTCATCACCTCGCTTTGATAGGAGGGTGTTGTGTCACACACGAGTCACTTCGCTCACAGTGCTCTGTGCAACTCAGCAGGTGCTTTGCTAGAAATGTGGGGACAAAAACCCCTTTCAGTGCAAATAAACAATAAACGGGACATGGTGGGTTTGGTGCGAACAAAACCACCACAGGCATTGCAATGTTCCATGTCCTCAACATGGATCAGCCTCCCCCCCCTCAATGCTGCTGGCTGGAATCCGACGGTACCACATTGGAACCCCCCCCACAATGGCAGGTGGTGGAAAATATGGTTGATACCATTTCAACACAAACTGTTTTGCTACGGCACCTCCCCGTCACGCCAATGCATCAACGTATGTAACAGGAACCGCAGAGAGGGGCCACACCCCAGAGGTCCACCTTCTGCAAGGCGGAGTTGGTCTGCAGCGCCGGGGCCACCCCTTTGCTTCCCCAACCAACCCCCACCCCCAGTGCCACACCAGCCATGGGGGTCGGCTTCCTGCCAGCCCTCCCCTCAGCGGATGGTCGCGGGCCCTCGGCAGCCCCCACTCCCACCCGGCCCCTCTCCTCTGCCTTGGAGCGGCCGTCCATCACCGCCTTCACCCGCCCCTCACCGGCCGCCCCGGCCTTCCTGTGACCCATCCACCCCGGCACCCCCGGGGGAGGGGAACGCATCGCTGAAGCGCAGGCCTGGCCGCCGCCAACGCTACGGTCCCGTCGTCCCCAATGCGGGTGCCTACGTGCCGGACAGCAGGGGGCGGAGGGAGGGAAAGGGGCCACACATGGCTGGGAGGGGTTGCATGGGTGACTCTTTGGCAGTGCAGAGTGTTGAACAGAATTTGCCAACCAAAAATTGGGTGAAAATTTCATTTCGTCATTTTGGGTGAAAATTTGGCAAAACTGCAAAAAAAAAATTCACAAAGACGCAAAACGTCGACCTTTTTGGGTTGGCCCTGAAAAATGCGTTGGAGGGGGATCTGGAATTGCCACGTTTTCTTTAGTGCTGAGCCCTTTGTGTTGAACAACAACGTACCCGGCGCGAGCCCGGCGGCCCGGCCCGGCCTGAAAAAACCTTCAGTGCTGACTTGGGGTATAAATCAGCCATATCTCAGGCTTGGCGGCACTAAAAACTGTTCAATTGGGCATTGTAAAGGCTTCAATGTGGATATCCGGCCATTCTGCTTGATTCTGCTTCATTTTCGAGATTTTGGTACTTTGCAATTTTGGGGCCCAAAAAAACGTCCCAAACTGGACTGTACAAAATGGTTTTTGTCGCCCTGAGGAAGGGATGGACGAGAATGGTAGAGTGGAGGGCTTGCAGCAATGTTTCAGTGTCACAAACGCCCTGGAGCTTGGGATATGTGGGAAATTCAAATTACGTTCCATAAGGGCTCCCGTAATTCCCTACCTAGGCCCAAGGAATCACTGTATTCAAAGGCGCAAAATCACGAAATGCCAACGACCTCAAAAAATCAAGCAAAATCCAGCAAATTCCAGCAAAAATGCTTGATGAATTTAATTACGGATTTACACTGAAACCAAAATATGGTTAGACAGGACAGTTTACAGGCTGCTTTTGATGTTGAAAATTTTATTCATTTGCTTCATTTTAGAGATGTTTTGAAAATTTCAAAAGCAAATCAAAAATGAGGCAGCAAAATTTGGGTGTAACTCTGGTCAGCTGCGGAACTTCCGAGAAAGACATGTGTCGTGTGTGCCGTGTGCACAGGGCGTTTACACGGGCTTGACTTTTTTGGGTAGGTCCCGTTGGGCAGCTCGTCCCATCTTTTTGGCCTGATCCCACAGCACACCGCAAGCACTCAGGATACAATTAACCATCAAGCGAAATCCCCACTCCACGCCGCACGACGCACCGCCCGGACGAGACGGGCGGGGGCAGCACACCAGGGAGTGGGGGGGGTGACGCGTGCCGTGACTGCGGACCAACAGCCGAGACCCAGCGAGAACAACCCAACCGCGCCGAGCGATTCAGCGGGCAGCCGCCAACAGAGCCCATGGGCCGACGGGGGGTTTGTGGCGGCGGTTCCTTTCACAAGCACCGGCCCATCGCGGTGGAGAGAAACACCCCACGGAACGGGACGTGAGGGGAGGGGGCATACTTTCGAGGTACACCTCCCGAAGAGTGGCGTTCGTCCGGAGAGCCGGGGCCAGCCCTCCGCTTCTCACCCCCACACCCCACACCCCCACACCTTGGGGAGGGTGGGGTGTGCGGTTTGGTGCCCGTAACGCGGCAGCCCCATCCCCAACGCGACCCTTCCCCCACCGCCGCAACACTTCCCCTACCCCGGTGTGTGGCAACCTTCCCCCGTTCAGAAGCGCAGCCCTGGCCTCCGCCAACGCTTTTGGCGCCCTCCGGCCTGATGGCGTTGCCTGCGCAGGCAAGGGGAAGAAGGGAAGGGACAAAGAACACGGGAAAACTGTGGGCCACGGTAGCCACAGGCTCTAAGGTGGAAATTCGCAAAAACAAACAAAAAAGGTGCCAGGCTGGAAAAAGGTGCTGGCTGGGGGAATAAAAGTGCAGGCTGAATCACTCCCCAAAGAGGTGTGGGGGTCGCTGAGCTCTTATCCCTTTATGGGTAAGAGCGAAGCTTACCACCGGCGAAACCCCCCCCGACCCCCCCCCCCCCCCCTCGGGGCCACCTCGGAGAACCGACGGATTATCACCATGATCCCGGCCCGGTTCCCGGAATTTTTTTTTTCAGTCGCGAGCGACTGGATTCTAGTTTCCGAATCACCTGGGTTTGACCCCCAACTCCCCGCCAGGCCCGAGTTATTCACGCGCGAAGGGGTCCAAACTGGGTAGGATTTACCCGCCCCCCTGGATAAGCCCCCCCCCTTTGGACTCTGCCATTTCGGCCAAAAAATGTCAATTTTCAAAATATCTCCAAAATGAAGCCAAATCAAAGGAAATGTCCGGAGACCTAATTTGAAGCCCTTGGAACGCCCCATCTACCGGTATTTTGATTTCCCCGCAACTCCCCGCCTAGCCCGAGATACGGCCGTTTTCGGCCAGATGGCCGTTTTGTACACTTTTCCCTCTGTTCGACTTAGCCGTTTTCGGGGGGTGGGGGTCAAAAAATCGATGTTTTCAAAATTTCTCGAAAATGATGCAAAATCAAAGGAAATGTCCGGAGACCTAAATTGAAGCCCTTGGAACGCTCTATCTACTGGGATTTTGGTTTCCCCGCAACTCCCCGCCCAGCCCGAGATACGGGCGTTTTTTGGCCAATTTGGCCATTTTGGCCATTTTGTACACTTTTCCCTCTGTTCGACTTAGCCGTTTTCGGCCAAAAAAGTCGAAAAAAATCGAAAAAATTTTTTTGCCCGAAACGATGTTTTTTGGCCTCCCGGACCCAGAAAAACTGTTTTTGAGCCGAAAACGAGCGTTTTTCGACCCGCCAGCGCCCCGTTTTGGGCCGCCGACCCATTGACTTTGGGTCAAAACCGGGTCAAAAAAGTCGAAAAAAATCGAAAAAAATTTTTTTGCCCGAAACGATGTTTTTTGGCCTCCCGGACCCAAAAAACTGTTTTTGAGCCGAAAACGAGCGTTTTTCGACCCGCCAGCGCCCCGTTTTGGGCCGCCGACCCATTGACTTTGGGTCAAAACCGGGTCAAAAAAGTCGAAAAAAATCGAAAAAATTTTTTTGCCCGAAACGATGTTTTTTGGCCTCCCGGACCCAGAAAAACTGTTTTTGAGCCGAAAACGAGCGTTTTTCGACCCGCCAGCGCCCCGTTTTGGGCCGCCGACCCATTGACTTTGGGTCAAAACCGGGTCAAAAAAGTCGAAAAAAATCGAAAAAATTTTTTTGCCCGAAACGATGTTTTTTGGCCTCCCGGACCCAGAAAAACTGTTTTTGAGCCGAAAACGAGCGTTTTTCGACCCGCCAGCGCCCCGTTTTGGGCCGCCGACCCATTGACTTTGGGTCAAAACCGGGTCAAAAAAGTCGAAAAAAATCGAAAAAATTTTTTTGCCCGAAACGATGTTTTTTGGCCTCCCGGACCCGAAAAACTGTTTTTGAGCCGAAAACGAGCGTTTTTCGACCCACCGCGCCCTGTTTCTGGCACAAAACCCATGATTTGGCAAAAGGAGTCAAAAAAGTCGAGTGGGCCGATGTTGGAGGGGTCGCTGAGCTCTTATCTTTTGGTAAGAGCGAAGCTTACCCGCACCCCCATCGGGTCACCCCCCCCCCTCCCCCGGCCCCCCCCCCCCTCTGGGTAGACCGTGAAAACCGCGGATTATCACCATGACCCCGGCCCGGTTCCCGGAATTTTTTTTTTCAGTCGCGAGCGACTGGATTCCTAGTTTCCAATCACCTGGGTTTGACCCCCAACTCCCCGCCAGGCCCGAGTTATTCACGCGCGAAGGGTCCAAACTCGGTAGGATTTACCCGCCCCCCTGGATAAGCCCCCCCCCCTTTGGACTCTGCCATTTCGGCCAAAAAATGTCAATTTTCAAAATATCTCCAAAATGAAGCCAAATCAAAGGAAATGTCCGGAGACCTAATTTGAAGCCCTTGGAACGCCCCATCCACCGGTATTTTGATTTCCCCCAACTCCCGCCTAGCCCGAGATACGGCCGTTTTCGGCGCAGATGGCCGTTTTGTACACTTTTCCCTCTGTTCGACTTAGCCGTTTTCGGGGGGTGGGGGTCAAAAAATCGATGTTTTCAAAATTTCTCGAAAATGATGCAAAATCAAAGAAATGTCCGGACCTAAATTGAAGCCCTTGGAACGCTCTATCTACTGGGATTTTGGTTTCCCCGCAACTCCCCGCCCAGCCCGAGATACGGGCGTTTTTTTGGCCAATTTGGGCCATTTCAGGCCATTTGTACACTTTTCCCTCTGTTCGACTTAGCCGTTTTCGGCCAAAAAAGTCGAAAAAATCGAAAAATTTTTTTGCCCGAAACGATGTTTTTTGGCCTCCCGGACCCAGAAAAACTTTTTTGAGCCGAAAACGAGCGTTTTTCGACCCGCCGCGCCCCGTTTGGGCCGCCGACCCATTGACTTTGGGTCAAAACCGGGTCAAAAAAGTCGAAAAAAATCGAAAAATTTTTTTTTGCCCGAAACGATGTTTTTTGGCCTCCCGGACCCAGAAAAACTGTTTTGAGCCGAAAACGAGCGTTTTTCGACCCGCCAGCGCCCCGTTTTGGGCCGCCGACCCATTGACTTTGGGTCAAAACCGGGTCAAAAAAGTCGAAAAAAATCGAAAAATTTTTTTGCCCGAAACGATGTTTTTTTGGCCTCCCGGACCCAAAAAACACTGTTTTTGAGCCGAAAACGAGCGTTTTTCGACCCCCGGCGCCCCGTTTGGGCCGCCGACCCATTGACTTTGGGTCAAAACCGGGTCAAAAAATCGAAAAAAATCGAAAAATTTTTTTGCCCGAAACGATGTTTTTTGGCCTCCCGGACCCAGAAAAACTGTTTTTGAGCCGAAAACGAGCGTTTTTCGACCCGCCGGCGCCCCGTTTTGGGCCGCCGACCATTGACTTTGGGTCAAAACCGGGTCAAAAAAGTCGAAAAAAATCGAAAAATTTTTTTTTTGCCCGAAACGATGTTTTTTGGCCTCCCGGACCCAGAAAAACTGTTTTTGAGCCGAAAACGAGCGTTTTTTCGACCCGCCGGCGCCCCGTTTTGGGCCGCCGACCCATTGACTTTGGGTCAATCCGGTCGAAAAAGTCGAAAAAAATCGAAAAATTTTTTTTTGCCCGAGACGATGTTTTTTGGCCTCCCGGACCCAGAAAAACTGTTTTCGAGCCGAAAACGAGCGTTTTTCGACCCGCCGGCGCCCCCGTTTTGGGCCGCCGACCCATTGACTTTGGGTCAAATCCGGGTCAAAAAAGTCGAAAAAAATCGAAAAATTTTTTTGCCCGAAACGATGTTTTTTTGGCCTCCCGGACCCAGAAAACTGGTTTTGAGCCGAAAACGAG
>CAAHFI011769378.1:0-10123 GCA_900893395.1 Euglena gracilis
CGCCTTGCAAAATCACCTGAACACTGTGGTCAGAGATTTATTAAAATCAGTGTTCAAAATCAATGTAAAAAAAGTCGACCCTGGAACCCACACAAATTGTACACCATCTGGGGTATCTAGGTGCCATTTTGGGAGAAATCAGGTCCAACCAAATGGCTCTGCCCTTTCTCAGGGCTTTTATAGATGCCCTGGCCAATTTTCTGGCAAAACACTCCACAGCCCCCTGGGACTCCAAACATCACATTTCACAAGAAATAAAAACCAAACTAAATGAAATCAAAATTCTACTCGACGGATGGGAGGAGGACTCTTCCCCCAAAATGCCACCAGGGAGTTGCACTAAGACAGCAGCACCCACGCATGGAGGGGATTAGACATATGTACAGGAAATATTGTGCAGGAATTTTGGAAGGAAAAGTCCACACTACACATAAAAGTCAAAGAACTGAGCGCAGCAATAAGCACAGTAAAAAGCCTAAGCAAGCCAGGACAAACAGTTATCGGGTAATTTTTTTATTACCTGACAAAAGGGGGAGGCAAAAAAAGACCCCTTCAACACAATGCTCAGACCATATTTGAAATGGTGCATGGAGCACAAAATAAATTTGCAAGTAAAGTGGGTGCCGTCAAAGGAATGTCTTGCAGACCCCATAAGCAGATGCGAAATGGACAAGGGGGATTGCTCACTGGACACCCAACTTTTTCAATGGCTCAACCAACGTTTCAAACAGTTCATAGCTTTGAAAATATATTTTTTTCCTCACCAGGAAACAAGAAACTGCCCAATTTTGTGGCCAGGTGGCCGCACTTGGAGGCATCGGCAGTATGCAAATCCCCCCCTGGTCAATAATTCAGAAATTCCTCCCCAGATTGAAAAAATTTCCGCGGACAAAATTTTGATTGTAACCCCTTACCAGAATTCAGCCACACGGTGGCCCCAGTTAATAAAAGTGAAAGTGCCAGGGACCCCCTGCCTGAAAATCACCCCTTACAAGGGTAACTTCACCAATTGCAAGGGAGAAAAAATGCCACCCACCAGGTGGACCCTTCTTTGCATGATTTGCTCAGGCAAAAATTGGAAGGGAAATAAATACAAAGTAAGACCATTAAATATTTCCTGGGAATAAACCCCAGTAAAAGGCGTCATCAAAACGCCTTTACGCTTCTATGGGCGATTCTGGAGAAACAAGTGGTTGACGGTTTAATACAACTTTTTCAATTTTCAGGGTCGTAAAGCATACAGTGCTATGCTTTTAATCCCTGGCTTTGGTGGCCTGAAGTTCCATGGCATGTTAGCCCCTTACAAAAGGCTTTGGAACCAAAATCTGGAAAGTATGGTGCTTTTGGGATCTGGCACAGTCCCCCCTGCCCACTGATATTTGTACATTACGTACACAACTCATTTTTTGCAGCTGAATTCTCTGTTCATACCGAAGTCAGATTTGGCACAGGTCCAAAGAACCACCAGTGTGTTAGGTTCCACAATTTCAACAAACAAAACTTCCACAAGCTGGAGGGAGTTGCTGCAATTCCTCAATGTCCCCAAATCAGTCCCGTTCATTTGATGATGTCCTACGTGGCAGCAACACGTTTCTTTGTGAAACCTGGGGATCCACTTTTAATTTCGTTAAAACCCCCCTATAAATCCATAAGTGCTGATACAGTTGTGTCCATTACAAAAAAATTTTTAGTCCTTTATGGGTTTACTCCCAGGCTTGGGGACCCCACTCCACCAGAGGGGCAGGGGTTGGTTTGCTCAAAAAATTGGCCCTTTCTGCCCAAGAAGTTTGTGAGATTGGTCAGTGGAAGGTGGTGGAGGCTTTTAAAGCCCATTGTCGAAGACTTGGTGCCCAAGGTGCTCGAAGATTTGGCCCCCCTTTTTTTCGAACTCTCACGACAGAGGAAGTGGTGTTTGTTTTGACCCGGCTGCTTTTGGCTTGCAGTCCTCCGGCCTCGGCTTCGGGTTGGCCCGCCGGCTCCCCCCTTTGGCTTCCTTGTTCTTGCTGGGTTTGGGTTTTCATTCAAATCCTTGGTTTTTTTGTATTTGACAATTCTTGGTTTTGAATTCCTTGCGAAGCACAACAATTGCCTTGACTTCAATTTTTTGTTTTGATTGTGAACTCACATACACAAGAACCATGTGTGAGGTTGAGTTAGAAATTGGGGGGTTTGATTTGGGGCTTTGCTTAACTAGGAATTTGCTCTGATCCTACCGACCGGAAAAATTCGGCCGACTGGTCCAGGAAATTTCGCCAGTTAAGGCCGGAAAGGCCAAAATAGGGGTTCAGGCTTCAAAGGCCTACCCAGAGAACCTTTCCCGAACTTTTAATTCGACTGAAATCCAAAAATGGGAATTTCAGTGATTTCCAAGCCCCAGGACCAATTTAGGTCATATTGTTGGTTAAGGACCCCTTAACACTCCCCAACTTAGAAAAATCTCGGGGAGATTTTGAAAAACGAAAGTAAAATGAGGGGTCCGAACGAAAGAAACAAGTTGGGGGGGCTCTTTCAGCCGTAGTTTGTGTTGCGGATGGTCAGAATGCGTAACATTCAAATAACTTTCGAGTGTCGAATGAGAAAAGCGAGGGAGGGGCCGAGGGGCACGCTTACCCCCATGAGCTGTGGCACGGTGCAGCGCACGGCGCAACGGTGCGGGCAACGGTCAGCCGCGTGCGTCCGCCGCATCGCCGACGGGAGGAAGGGCTTTAGAGGCCCCGTACCACCCCCACAACCACTGTTGCGGGTCTCCTCCACGATGCCTCTGCGGTGAACCGCGTGTGTATGGTCGTGTGTTGTTGCAATGTGGCTGGGAGTCAAAAAAAAGCAAACGGGGGGGTGTAGTGGGATAGGTCGTCTCACAGCCCGTCTTGCCAAGGGTTGCGTTGCAACTCGAAAGTTGCAAGCCTTAACAAGTTCAAATGCACACACTCCACTTTCTGATTGTCGGCTTTTTTTTGTCCTTAAGAAACTTTCCGACTTTTTTGAACGTCTTTATTTTGTGACGTCCTTTAGAACCAAACCACCTTTGTGGTTTACCGCTTTTTTTTGTTGTTGCGCAAGTTTTTTTTTGTGGGTTTCCACCTCTTTATCCAACCGTTCCAACCATTTATTGATTGCTTTTGTGTGTGTTCGTGTGTCTCTCGATCTGTTACCTGCTGCAGACGAGTACCAAAAACTAAAAGATCGAAAAAGAAAGCGACCCCGCAACCCGCGGGACCGATTCCGAACAAAACTTGGCGCCTCAAAAAAAAACTGAAAAAAACTGTGAAATGGAGAAAACCCCTTGACTTCTCAAACGGAACCCTCCCGAATCTTTTTGAAATACGCCATGAGGTCAATTTTCAAATTTGCTTCCTCGGCGTAAACAAAAATTTCCCGGGCGTAACGATGGAAAAAATGCCCGTTGGGTTCCCAAGTGTTATCCGACTCATCCCAACCATTCCATTTCACAAGAAATTGCCATTGTCCATTTGGACCTTTTCTATGTGAAAAAAAATTTCCACAACATACTCACCGGGGTAGCTTCCACATCCTCGGTTTCGCTTTGGTAAAAATTCAATGGTAGGGGTTCTCCAACAAATTTGTCTTCCTCATGCCATTTCAATTGTGTGATGTGCACGCTTTGCATTACACCAGGTTTCACCTCAATCTGGTATGAACCTTGACCCAAACGTCGTTTAACGTCACAAGGGCCCAACCAACGGTTTTTGAAGTTTGCTTGCAAATTGGATAGACGCAAATACCAAACCTTTTGCCCAATGTCCAAAATTGGTTTTTCGGCCCTTTGAGATTTCAAAGCCTCAAAACGTTTTAAATGAAGGGCGTTCAATTCTTCAGTGATTTTTGAATCCAACTCGGACATTCTTTTGAAAAAATATCAAGCTTCCTCCGCTTCGCGGGGAATGGGAAGAGGAAAACCGGCCAATGTCATGCTTCGTCCAAAAACAACTTTATAGGTGGATAAACCACTTGGACCAGGGATGTTATGAAATTTCCTCCTCACCAATGGCAAAATTTCAACCCAATTCGTGTCCATCTCGTCGCAAACTTTCCTTAGCCAAGTTTTGAATTATTTTCCTTGCACGTCCGCCCTACCGTTGGCTTGATGGTGATACGCTTGCGCCTTTGCGCTTCGTATCCCCATTCAACCGCACATCGTGAGCCACGATGCCCCTGAAAATCGGGGACCTTGGTCACTCGTGATGCCCGTTGGCAAGCTAAATAAATCCAACCACCGATTAATCATTTCCTTGGCCACCGCCTTAGCCGTACACCCTTTTCTCTTATGGGGTGTTGCTATTGTCCAACCGCTTAGACGATCTACACAAACCGCCATGCAATCAAATTCCTGCCCGTCAAATTTCACACGGGGCATGTTAAAGAGGTCGATCGAAACGCTTGACCCCAAAAATGGTGGTATGATGGTGGGACGCAAAGGCCCCTTCAAAGAAAAACGTGGGGGGCTGTGCGCTTGACAAATTTCGCACATTTTAGAAACCGACAAAGTGATTTCCTTTGCCCCCACCAAAGGTGAAAAATGAAACTGTTTTGTCATTTCCAACCATAGCCTTTCCCCACCCACATCTCCCACGTGGGCGTGGTACTCCCGGACAAAAGGTCCAGTTACACCGGCGGGTACACACAAAAGTCCTTGGAAAAATAGCCCGTTGTCCAGAATTTGAAAATTTCAGGCCAATTTTCCGAATTCGGTTTGTGTACCTCCTCCCAAATATCCTTAAAATACGCACACCGTGCATACAAAGTGGACCAATCCCGGTGCATTACAGGTTCCTTGGACAAATTTTCGTCCTCCCCTCCTTGACTTTCTGGGCTATCAAGGGGAAAATGCTGCCCGGGAAAGTTTTATGTCTCCCCCCCTTCCTCCACTTCATTGCCCATGGTCTCCACAGGGGAGATCATTTTTTCCAACACCGAAATCTGCCTTGAAAAATTGTGCAAGCGAACAACCATGCAAGCCCGTTCCATTTTTTCTCGTTTCCAAAATTTCAGCCATTTTCCTTTCGTCCTCCTCCGACCCATGCCATGAAACATCCGCAAAACTTTGTGATGCGGGGTAAGCCCAGCTTGTCATACAATCTGCGGGTAGGTGTTGCTTACCGGGTACATACGCTACGTTTAGCAAAAATTTGCTGAGTTTTTGGTGCCATCGTGCCATTCGGCTTGACGGTCCCGCCGGGTCCGCAAGAGTCTCGGTGACCCAGGACTCAAGGGCCTTGTGGTCCGTCAAAACGAGGACCGGTTGTAGGCCTATCCACCCTGCCCATTTTTGAAGGGCGGATACAACCGCGTATGCCTCCTTATCCCTGATGTCCCAAGTTTTTTCTTGGGAAGGGGTCAGTTTTCGTGACATAAATGCCACGGGAACCGTTTTTCCTTCCATGGCTTTTTCCTTACTTAATTACACCTCACCTACGGGAAGTTGTTCCAACACCGCACCAATGGAGCTACCCGATGCATCCACCTTCAAAATAAAAGGTCGGTCGGGGTCGACGACTTGCAACGACAACCCCTTAACCAACGCCTTTTTTGTTTCCTCAAAAGATTTCCCACTTTCATCGTCCCGCTTAACCAGGACTTTGGAACCGGCCTTGCCCTCCGCACGACCAACCCGAAGTTTGTCTTTGAGGGGGGCTGCCAACTCAGAAAATTTTTCAATGTGGGAAGAATAATGGTTGGCAAAACTACAAAATGCACAAAGACCGGTAATAGTTTGGGGTAGCTCCCATTTTTCCACGGAGAACAATTTGCCGGGGGAAGGTTTCCTTAGGCCGTCTCTCAAAATGTGGCCCAAAAACTCAACCTCCTTTTGGAAAATTTTGCACTTTGAAAATCTGGCTACCCATTGTTTTTCACGACGTAAGTCCAAAATGGTGCGAATTTCAGAATCGTGCCTTCTCAAAAAATGTTCCGTACCGAAATTTTCTTGGGGGGTACGAATGAGAATATCGTCGATATAGCCATCGGCGATTTCTCGTGCGGGGCCTTTGACAGTATTGCACACCGTTTTTCCAACCCATTACTACCATCTTCCATTGCACCGTTCCTTGGGAGGTGTAGGTGGCGGTAATTTGCCTTGAATCGGGGTGGAGGGGGATTTGATGATAAACATCCACCAAATCAATTGTGGAAAAAATATGTTTTTTGCCTTGAAGAATCAAAGTATCCTCCACCCGGGGCAAAGGGTATGCATCATCCATGCATTGGGAATTCATGTAGCGGGCATCAACCACCCCCCTCCATTTTTTGTGTAAGGGGGCTGTGGGGGGTACATGCGCTTTTTTCACGGGAAACGAGGGAATACCCCATGGACCCTCACAAGGCTCCACCTTACCTTGCCTTAACCATTCCGTGGTTATTGCTTTCATTGCATCCAACCTTTCACCCATGAGTTGCATTGGTCTTTGCTTTTTTGGTTGAGCGCCCGGCTTCAAAAAAATACGGGCCTCACAATGCGGTCCTCTCACGGGGGGTTTGGGCTTCACCTCATCCCCAAAAACCAAACCTTTGTAATCCTCAAAAATATTTTGGCGCAACTCATCGACCAAAGGTTGGAACTCCCCCCACTCACTCGGCTCCGAGTGAGTGGAAATTATCCCGTTTTCGTTAGTTCCACCTTCAACCGATTCCTTTAACCGTTCACACACCTCCATTAACTCCTCCTCACTTAGTTCCTTTTTTTTCTCCCCGACAAAGCTTGGAACGTGAAACTGCAATTTTTCCACCTCCCACACTTGCCCAACTGAAATTTCGGGCCTTGAATCAAACAAGTCGGATTTTGTGCCTTGGGAAAAATCGGCAAGCTGAAAATTTTCGTCGATGGGCCGTTGAACCCATTTTTTCTTCCCTTTTTTCAAACGGGGGGAATAGTTTTGCACAAATCCCTCTTTTTTCACCTTTCGTGAATTTTTCTGGGAAAACCTTTCGCTTTTGAACTGGGGGTAGTGTCTATGATATCCGTTTCAACCCTCCCCTTAGGTTCCTCTTCAATCAAAAAATGAGCAACATCAATTTCCTTCAAAGGCCAACTCCGTATGTACCGCACTCCGTGGTTTTCGGCAAAAAGTCCATTTTCGTGGGGCAACACTCCCAATTATTTTTCCACATTCATGGAAACCCCAAAATCAGGTGAACGTGAATTTCTGCCTCGTGGAAAATTCCACAAATTTCCAGGGGGGCATTTTCCGTAGTCCCCTTATTTCAATTTTAGCTCTAAATCATGCTCCCCACCCGGTAGGGGGTCTCCTTTCACGGTGACCAACCTCAAAAGGATCCTTTGCGGGGACCATCAATTTTTCAAAAATTCCCAACCTCACCAAATTTGTTTGGGCACCCGTGTCGGCCAAAGCCTTCAAATTTTTTTGCGAACCATCGGGTGCCGTAACATGAGCCGCCATCACCAATTGTGTTCGACCTGATTTTTTGGTTAATTGACCCAATTCTGAAAACTTTCACCGTTTTAAGTTGCTTAGGGTCCGAAACAATTTCTTTTTCGTGCATGTACAAATCTGGTCGGTCATTGGTCGTTAGTGAGGGGACACCCTGGGAGGTTAACACCGAACCCTCCGACTTTGGAATATGCCTCTCCTCCAAACATTTCCCTTGCACCAAAAGTTTGACCAAACTTTCAGGGACTCGATATTTTTTATTGAGAATCACACCATAATTGTTTCCAACCAAACGGTGAATGTGTCTTTTGGTACCGGGGATGGTGAACTCACACCAAAAACCAGGACACAAACGGATTTGCAACCCATCCACCGTTCCCCAAATACGGGTGGGCTTTTTGTAGCCCCACGGGTTAAATTGGCAATAATCAACATCCAAAAAATTCAGCCCTTCCATAAATTCACGGTCCTTCAAAAGGCCGTTTCGGAAATTTTAAATGTACCATTGGGGGGGTTGCAGAAAATTGATGGTGGAAAGTGTCCTTTTTGCAAGAGAATCGGCATACTCCAAATTCCTTTCACGTGTGGTGAGACTTTGGCTATATTCCGTACAAGGAACGGATGCGAAAATCAAGTCCACGTCCCCTTGTTTGAGAAATTTTTCCAAAGGCCATGTCAAAATGTCATCCAAAATGTGGGGCTTTGTACGGGGGTTCACATCTAGTGTCAAAACCTCAAACCCACATTTTTCAAGCGTTTTTGCAACATATTTTGTTCCTGAAAATAAGTCCAAAGCCTTTGGCTCCTTGGATGACAAAAATTGTTTGACGTTTTCCATGAAATGTTTGACGGTAGCGCAAAATTTTTCTGCGACAAATTTTGCGTGGGGGGCACTTGGCCAGGAGTGCTGCCCCTTAGGCACTCCCGGCCCCCCTAACACGAGTGGGACCCACCCTTGGCCCCTTTTACTTTTCCTCCTTTGCCACCACCCTTTCCTTGGCCCTTGAAAGTTTGCCAACCTTTTCCTTCAAATTTGCCTTTGCCACCCCCCTTGCCGCGTCCTCCCCACCCTTGGGCTTGGGGCCCAAAATTTTGTGTGGGGGGTCCTTGTTTTGCATCCGGCAATTTTGCCCAACACTTAGCGGCAATATGCCCCATCTTACCACAACGTTCACACGGTGCTCTGATTACACCTTCATTGCTTTTAGTTGTGGGGGTGGGGGTATGGAGTGGTTCTTCTTCCACGTTTTGAATGGAAACGGGGGAATTCGAAATTTTTGGTGTGTCCCACCCCTCCTTTTTTGTTTGAGAATTTTGAGAAAATTTCTCATTTTCCGTTTCTGCGGAAATTTCTGTCACCCTCATCCATTGGGGGGTTTGATTCCGTTCCGGGGGCACTACGCCGTTTAAATTCAACGGCTTGCTCCTTTTGAGTGAGCCATTTGTGCATCATTCTTATGATTTCCGTGGGGGGTAGTTGAAATTCTTTGGGGGCAACTTGCAATTTTTGCCCGTTTGACAAATTTCGTCCATTGAGTGAAAGAAGCAAATGTTTCTCCCTTGCCAACCCAACCGTCACCTAAAAATGCGTCCCCAAAAACACCACGGAGACAAAATTTAACGTGGCTCCCTCCAATGCACTCACCAAAATTCCTTGCACTTGGTGCGCATCCACCAAGGGCAAATTTCTTACCTCCACCACGTTAAAAAAATCACTTCCCCGTTCTTGTTACCTGACAATTTTCTCGTTGTAAACTTTGGGAATTTCCCGTCTTAGAACCTGATACGCCTCGCCGTCGGTCACGTCTTTTGCAAAATTTCTCAACGTCATAAAATATGTCTCAAAACGTTTCCAATCCTCCCTAGTTAGGTCGTTTTTGTACTTGAGGCGAATTTCTTCAAATTTTTGCCTTGCACAATTTCCTGCCCCACTGTAATTTTCTTTTTCCAACAAATCCCAGGCTTGTTGAAAACTTGTGATCAGTCCCGTCCCCCTTAGGAGCCTCAAACGGTCTCCATCGGTTTCATTTATGGAGGAAATCAAAAGTGAAAAGAGGTCTTGGTCGTCGGTTGGACCTCTAGAAAGTCTTTGCACATATTCTTTCCAACGAAAGCGAAAATCAGGCCAATCTTCGGCGTGGCCAGAAAAAATTTTGAGTTTTGCCTCTTTTGCAACCATGGCACTCAAGAAGGATCCAAAGAAAATTGGATTTTGGCTTCCAAAAATGGTGCCTCCTCCGCCCCCCATCCCTGCCCCCACCCCAATTGGTAAAATTTGAACCGGAGCAACAACGGTCGGACCTTTTTGGGTTGGTTCGACGGGAAAGCCCAACACGTTGATGGTGGGGGGGGGGCATATGAAGGGGGTACCTCCTCTACGGGGGGTGCTTGAACACCGGGGGGACCCACTTGTGCGGGTCCGTGGGAAACCGAATTCCGGGTGGGGGGTAAAAACGGGTGTGGGTTGGGTCACGGGAACGTGCAGAGTGTGGCTTTGCCAACAGGGGGTAGAGACCACCTTATGGTGCTCCTCCCCTTTGGGCAAGACCTCCACTCCAGCACCGTTGCCCGAAAAAGTCGCTCCCCCTACCTCTGGGCCTAGGTTGCCCGAGTAGGGAGTGACGGGGGGGATGTTTTGAAAATTTTCGAAAACCAACCCACTCACCTCTCGAGAGGGGATTGAGAGGGTATCGGTCTCCGCCTGCTTGGGTGGTCGA
>CAAHFI011770720.1:0-14679 GCA_900893395.1 Euglena gracilis
CGAGGAGGCACCCCCCGGGGGGGGGGGCGGTCCCTAGGTCAGGCATTCCGTGCTGATCAAGGTGAGGATCTGCCCGTATTGCGTGGCGCCGCGGCGGGGGCTGAAGAGGGGTTGGGTGCTGGGATCGCGAGGGAGAGCAGGTACGCCTTCAACCAAGTGGTGAACTCGTGGTACCACATGTCGGGACTGCCCACAGGTGGGGGGGGGGGTGATCTGCACCGACCATCGAAGATGGTGTGAGCACGGTAAACCGGGAGCCAGGGGGAGGTGGACTTCCTTCCACGTCAGCCAGTCCAGGTCAGGTTCGCGCCAAACCCGGAACTGTAAGCGGCGGGTGAAGCCGATCAGGGGCAGGAGATGCCCTGCACAGCGTGGAATGTTGCTCCGTGCTCGACCTCCCACAGCAGCAGGAGCGCCATGCAGCACTCCCCTCACTGTTCCGGTACTGATTTTTGGAACGGGAGAGTTAGAAAATGACGGACCCAGGCAATGTCTCGTCCACGGAAGCCATCCGGTGGTACAGTGGCTGCGGTGGGTGGAGGGACTCAGTGGCCTCAGCAGACTGGCGCCACCGATCCACGTCAACGAGGGCCGTGTATGACCCGGTTGTAGTACCAGGTGCCCTGGGGGTATGCGTTGCAGCGGTGGCAGAATCGGACGAGGTTGCCCAGAACGTGTCATACGCCGCTGACCCGCTGCGCTATCCGTGAGCCGGGGGAGGGGGTGAAGCGTTCGCCAGTCGACTGCTCGAAGTGGGCCCAAACGGATTCCGTGCCGAGAGGCAGGGGACCATCTCGGACTGCAAAAGGAGGGGGAAACGATGGCGCAGCCACTGACGACGGGTGTCGCCTCAGGGTGGGGCGGCATCCGGAGAGGGGAGCTGGGTCGGGGGAGCCAGGCGATGAGCGGCGGGCGATCACGGCGTGACACAGCTCGGCGACGGTCAGCTGACGGTACGCAGAGAAGCAGGGAAGGGGCAGGGCCTCCGTAACCTCGGGGCCGAGGGCGCCGATGCGGCGGGGGAGGAGACAACGGCGGCAGCACCGAGTTTCCCACGGCGACGGAGGATTTCCGCTAGGCGGTCCGCGAGGTGGCGGTGGAGGCACGAGAGGAAGCAGAGAGGGTCACCATAGGCGCTGCAGTGATGCTGCAGGACTGACGGTGGGATCAGGGCCGCCGGGGAGGGGGTGCCGGTGTATCCAGTCGGTAGGCGGGAGCGGGACGCGCAGCCGGCACGTGGCGGCGGCTGCTTGCCAGGCCTCGGAGAAGGAGGACTCCCAGTCCGCGGAACCGGTAGCTGGACAGCGATGAGGACATGGGATTCATCCTCGACAGCAGCCTCACAGCGCAGGTAGACAGGCACCGAGTCGGAGAGGACGTGTCTGGAGCGCCGATCCTGAGTCGCCAGGCAGCCGCAACGCACCAAGGCGACCAACTTGACGACGGCAGGGAGGGACTGGGTGTAGAAAGCGTTCTTGTCCGCAGGCGGGGCTGCGGAAAATGCTGACTGAGAGGGGCCAGGCGATGTCCAGGTCCAAAGGGTACAGAATCTCCAGCCGGGCTCGGGAGCCGATTGGGCCCAATGCGTGCCGTCGCAGCCGCCACCAGTCGGAGAAGAAGTAGCCCTCCACGTTGATGATGGGGGCGTCGGCTGTATCCAGCAGCTCCACAGCGTCGCAGTGTTGAGCGGGGGAGGGGGGGCCAGGGGGGGGGTGACGGGTCCGCGAGCTGCTTGCTTCGCGAAGTGGTCGGCTTGATCGTTGTCCACGGCCAGGGGGTGGCCTGCCTGCAGGGAGGTGTCGTCGAAGGCGGTACCCTTCCGGAGGGAGGGGGCGGCGGCGCAACGGTGGGCGGCTCCTAGGGCGAAGCGCACCTCCGCGAGGTCGGAGCTCTTCAGCATCCGTTCGGGCGTCCAGGTGGGCCAGCCCTGAAGCTGCTGCAGAGATATTGCGCAGTCCCTGCGTTGATAGCTGTTGACCCCCCCACTGTGTGATAACACACCTGTAAATGTTGCTAAGGACCCTCCCACCATGTACTTACATCTACCCTATTTAACCCAAGACGTGGTGGTTTCACCCTTCTGTAAGGACCCAGTGGCCACAGTCCGCCCCTTTGGGGTAAGATACCCCGCCACAACTGGGGGCCCATAACTCCGATGCCTGGAAACCCGGGGACAGCATCGAAGGAGCAAGATTTTGGCACAGTTCCGCTCCTGAAGAGATCCCCGAGCCGACCCTCCCCGGGGAGGGATACATAACCATCACACACTCCCTGTTGAAAAGCCGTCCTCCCCCCTTCCTGCGCCGCACCCTGCGTTCACCTCCGCTCGATGGAGAAAACCATGATAAAACCACGCTGGTTGACCGGGACGGGGGAAGAGACCCGCTGGAAGATGACGGACAAGAATGGTCGACAACTTGTTCCAATGGGGAAGCCCTCCAGGGGGGGACGATCCCGGAAGAGTGGAATTCGGCATGGCTAAACCGCATTTTTCAGGAACCCCCCAAAGGACCACCACACTGATGGGATGGGTCCCAGTGAGTGGTGCCCGCGAGTTAGAAGAGGGCTGGGTAATGGAACCCGCCGACACCTGCTCCGGGGTTGTCCCGTACCCTCCCCCTACTCTTGTGGGGGGCCTGCCTGAACAGTATGCCCCAATATTACGCCCGCTTCAGGAAGAATTTTTAGCCAGGCGCAGGGCACGCGCAGAGGCAGGCGGAAAAGTCTTCCCTGAAACCTTGGCCCGGAGACTTCGGGAAGTGCTGGCTGGGTGGGAAAGCCGGGGATGAGGCGTCGATCTCCAAACCGGCCGAGGCCTTTGTGCACCGCCTCTCCCTGTGGAACAAACTACGACACTCATACGCCAGAGACCTCCGACCAGGACGGAGGTTATCCGCCTCGCACAGGGCCTCCAGGGACAACGCCCGTGGTAGTTCCATTTTTCACGTTACCGCCGCGAATTAGCGCGACATAACGGAGACTTTCACTGATTTCATCACGGAATACGCCAAGAATCCTACCAGCGACCGCCTGTCTGCCATTGTGGCCTTCCACGAAATGGTCCTGATCACCGTCCTGAGCGACGTCCGCGAGGCGGCTGAAGATATCTCAACCGACATAAACTGTCGAATCCACCTGTTCAACATATCACTGATGACAGAGCCTCGGAGTTCTTCGAGACTGCCTCCTTCGTCCTTCGACACACACACACACAGCGAAGAAGGCGCGCACCGAACCCTAAGGCGTACCTGACACTGACACCGTGTTCCGGCGGGGGCGTACGGTTGTCGTGGAAGGAGCCCTGGCTAAGGCTTTGCCGGTCCTACTGTCTGAGGGCACACATCCTTCCAGCAGACTTGCAGTTCGTGTATAACTACAACAGCTGCAACCAGCGGGACCACCGGTCCATCTCAACAACTTTTCCCGGAAGCTGCCACTTTTCCCAGATGGTCAATGTGCTCGGTGGGAAAAATTCCTGCGCGAGGCAATCCTCCCCTTCCCACGCAACTCGTCGTCGAGACGACCGAAAACGGCCGCGGCCACCGGTCGTTTTGCAGCCCGGAATGGGCCCATCGGGGCCAAAAAAAGGCGTTTTCTGGGCGTTTGTCATTTTCGTGCGTTTTTATGTCTCCTGGGCGGTAAGTGCTGCGTTTTCCGCACGCCGGCCGCGGCGGAAATGGGGTCTCCGCGTCTGCGGTCCTTCGCAATCAGGCAAAGGGCCCCGGTTGTCGTGACGACCGAAAACGGCCGCGGTGACCGGTCGTTTTGCTGCCAGGAATTGCCCCATCGGGGCCAAAAATGCCGTTTTCTGGGCTCCCTCGGCCCCTTCAGACAGCGTCTACGTCACTTGTGTGACGCCGTCCGCCCTACTGGCTACCGCGCAAAGCCTCCTGACGGCGCTAGGCCAACTGGCCTCCGCCTAGGTTTGAGGCAACCTGCCACCGAACTCGTGCCCAGCTGGTGCTCCGAAACCCTGACCCCCCTGGGGAAGAATGACGATGACTTCCGGCGAATCGCTGTAGGTGAATCGCTTCGCCGATTGGTGGGAAAGCACTGCTTCACACAGGGCCCACAACGGATCAATTTGCGGGGGCAGAGCACCTGCAGAACGGGGTCGTGATCTCCGAAACCATCGCGATCACGCCCCAAAATATGGTGAGAAAAATGGACCCCAGGGGAAACTGGGCTGTTCTTCAGGTTGACCTCAAAAACGCCTTCAAATCCTTCGACCGCACCGTCATGCTCTAAGAGGTGCAGACACGCCCACCGCGATTTTCAACTATTTGTGGTTTGCGTAGGGCCAACGGGAGCACTTTATAAGTGACGGGCGAGCTTCTGTCGTGCACACAGGGCACTCATCAAGGCAGTCCCCTGGTGCCCATTGGCTTTGTGGTTGGGCTACACACTGCGGCCAAAACAATTGGACAACAGCCAGATATGCTTTGGCCTTCCGGCTCCCTTGACGACGGGCTACTGATCGGGGAACCAATGGTGCAGCAGAAGTGCGTGGATTTTCTCCGAGTGAAAAACAAACACACAGGGTTTCAAACGAACCTGTCCAAGTGCGTTGCCTGGGCCCACTCCAGACCGGGAGTGCTTTCAGCCTGTACCGCGTGCTGATGATTCCGGTGTCACCGTTCTCGGCTGGCCTGTGGATTTCACAACCACAACCGGCCACACAACAGCGGCTTGAGCGGGGGCGACGGCCAAATTGAGAACGCTGCTGACCTTCTCACCTCTGTAACAGACCACGAGCTCTCCCGCCACCTCCTGCGGTAATGCCTGGATGGCTGTAAGGTTAACTACCAATTGCGGACATCTGAATCCTACGAGGTTCAGGGAGAGGTCAGGAACAGGTGGAAGCGGAGTGGAAGTTATTGTTCACCCTTTGTTATATATGCAAAGTCAGAGGTTTGTGGTACACGTGCATAGCGTGTTCTGTCCTCTACGGGACTCAGAGGGTTTTCTCCGACAACCCATATCGCTGTCGGTTCCGGCAGCGGTACGTCTGGGGTTGTCGGTGGTCGGGATGGTTGAGGTTGTGGTGGTTGTGGTTGTGAGGGTTGTTGTGGTTATGGTTGTGGTTCGTTTGTTTCTATGGTATACTCCGGCTCAGGGTCTTCCGTTGCGTAACCGTCATGTGGATCTTCGGCGGTTTCGTGAGTACATTGTTCATCGTATGGCTTTTCTGCCTCAGCACCGGATTGTGATTGCACACCAGGCTGCCAGCTCCGGACAGGTTGCATGCATGGTGGAGAAGTGAAACGTTGTTGTGATAAGTATGTGTATTGTTGCATTGGAACATCACCCTTTTCACTTTCTGTGAGTCCAAGGGTGTAACGACGCATGTGTTACGCGTAAGCATCCAAAGGGTGAACTCCGCGGAGCACGGGTCGGACCAGGGCTCCCTGGTCCCTCCCTTGTAGGTAGGTAGGGATAGGGTTACATAGTCTGGAAAACTGGATTCTCTGGGGTGGAAAGATATCCTGCCCGCTATCGTGCTCTGTGACCACAGGTCCCAGGAGGCGATGGGTTTGTTGGCCATGAAAACAGATGTCAACAGTACGAATACGACATCACTCGGATAAAAAGATCCGGTCAGTCATCTGTGCTCATGCGCAGAGCACTGCAAGTTGTGTCTTTTGAGGCATTTTTAACTTCACCCACGTGCTTAGGGAATAGAGAGATCACAGCAGTGGGATACTGCATTAGCGCTTTTTTGCTGTAGCATAACGACTACAGAGTCTTTCAACCAAGTTGTCGTTGTTCATATTTGAAATGCTGTTGTTCTGCCGCCTCAAAAGCGGCACGGTGGCCACTGGTAGCCGTATCATACCTCCTTCGACGCTGCGGTTGCGGCACCCTGAACTGTTCGTAGTCCGAATCCGCGTGTTGTGCAATCATGGGTTGAGTTTGTAGGCCACCAATTGTATGTTATCCTGGCTGTGTATGTTGTTATTGTGCAACATGCAAAACCGCATGTTTCATCGCATGGGGATTTGCCAGTACGGGCCTTTCTGCTGAAGCTGTTGGTACCGCAATTTGCTGCCACTGCCTGCCTTGCCGTCGAAGCAGATTGAACGTACCGAACGGGGATTGGCCTTCCACGGGGGAGTGCAAGTCCTCGTCCTCCCGAAAGAGGTTGTGGGTGAGTGGGTCCCCTCGTAGGAGGTTTTCCAGGGATGACATACGTTTGGGAGGATTGATGACCAGGCCCCCTTCCTCCAGCATTCATCCCGAGAAAAAGCAGATAAAAGCAAGCACTGAGCTGTGGAGAAACAGAGAAATAAGACATTGTACGGTGTAAATTGTATACATTGTATATGTTGTATTGTAAATATTGTATATCGTATTACATAAAATGTATACATTATACGCAACCAAGTGTACACAAACGAAAATAGTATGTGTATACTGGCACCAAGTGTAAAATCAAAAATATAGCTCCACGTGTAATAAAATGGGTTGTATAGGAACGCAGTCATCTTGTGAGAAGTCCTTTCTCAGGGACAAAGTGATTTGACATCCGCCCATTATATTTTTTTACGTCCGCCAGAGTATGGTTTTGTCAAAACTCCACGCTATGGACAAAATCTTGGACATGTTTGTACATCCTTCCAGAGAAAGTACTTACAGAAATGTCTGCGTTGTTTCTTCTGTTGTTTCCAGCCTTTATTGGATGCTTCCCAGGTGTCCTCTTTGGGACCGTAACCTCTCCACCGAACCTTCCAGTAACGTACACCACTGTCTACTTTGTGGTCAAGCATTTTCTTAATGACAAAATGATCTGTCTCAGGCAGTTTTCACCGTGGCCCCGAATTAGAGGCAGGATAATGCTTTAATGTTTGGTGTAGTCAGGTATGGTGTGAAGTCATCCATCTGCACCTCCTCGACACCGTTGGGTAAAGCGCCTTTGTAGAGCCCACTTGGACCCAACCGGTCGAGGATCTAACACGTGCCAATCCAGAGGGGGTGCAACTTTGTGGATTGCATGCGGGTACTACAGTTGCGAACACACACGTGGTTACATGGTTTGTAAGCCTGTTATTTGTAATCTTCCAAGAATTGTCGTTGTTTTGTGAGTGTTTAGCGACTACCCGCTTTTGCACATCCGAGCGCAGTGCTTCCACTTCCGAGAACCATGCTTAGCAAATCACTCTACACCGAGCGGGTGGTTCTGACGCTATGTCGCCAGTGGCTGGAGGGTCACGTCCGAAGACTGTTTTAGTATCGTAAAAAACTGTCCCGGTAATGTGTTGATATAAACCAAATACCAGGGAAATACTTGTGGCCAGGTGTTGTGAGATTCGGCCAGTGAAAGACGTAGCGTAATTTTTGCCGTCTGATCCTTTGCATGGTTCTAATTCAAGAAAATCCATGCACAGGGAAGTAAAAATGTTATTTGCTACGGGTAAGAAGTCAATCGTACCTGGTGGGGTACTTCTGCCATGTTTGACAGCTTGGCAAGTTTGGCCCCGTTGCGCAATTTACAAACAGCGCTTGTACAGTTCCTTTTCGGTCAGGGTTGTACAGTACCTGCGACCCACCAAAGACAGAAGTTTGGGTGCCCCAGGGTGACATTGGTGGTAACCTAAAAGTACGCCATCTATCAAGTCACAGAGTATGCAGTACTTGTAACCAGTATCATTCCGAAAATTAAACGTAAAGGTAATAAGGTAGAGTTTTCAACCAATTCACCGTTACACAATCTTTGTAAGACGTCATTGTAAAATTGTTCCCACCCGTATGTGTTTAATTTCGGCTTTTCGGCTTTTTTAACCATTTTTCTCGTTTTGGGCTGGCAAAACGGCTTTTTCGCCGTTTTCCCAATGACGAAGCGGCTTTTTTACTGTTTTGCCAACGGCAAATCGGCTTTTTTGCCGTTTTCGTGACGGCTAAACTGCTTTTTCACCGTTCTGCCGAAAATATGTTTTGAAACAAAAGGGCTTCTGATAGGCGGAAACAAAGCGTCCTTGGTAAAATCCGATTCACAAAAAAAGAGAGGAGATGGTGATTCCGATCGCGTGATTCGCCATGGGTGCGGCCTTCTGCCGAGTTTTTGTCTTCCCCGTACGTGGGCAATCGGCATCCGTCGCGAAATCCGCGCAACAGGGAGCTTGACGAAAAAAACGTCAGGGGCGTCTGCGCGCCTCGCGAATTCGTTGACTTCGCGACTTCCGTGGAAATCGGCATCTCCCTCGTCAGGATTACCATGGTAATTCCAAGGTGCGCTGGAGTGTGGGTCTGCGACGTTTGGAGTGTTACCTGGTGAATAAACTACCACCAGGTTGAATTGACTCCAAAATTCGTGCCAAAGGCATCTTCGGCCAACTAGGACAATGGCTTTGTTCTTGTCTTCGGTGTACCAGTGTTGAAGGGACTCGTGGTCTGTCAAAACTGGTGTTTTTGCGAGCGAACTGGCGACGCAACTTCAGATTTTTTGAAGAATAATGACAATAGCATACGTCTCATTTTCTCGTATACTCCGTTTGACTTATCCTTCACCGTTTTCACCTTGTAGCTTCCTGCTGAAGAAGCCTACAGGGCACAATTCATTGGACGAGTTCTGTTGACTCAACACACCGCCAACAGCATATTCACTGCTGTCGACAACCAGTACACATGGTTTTTTCGGGTCAGAAATATCAAGTACTACGATGTCCAACTTTTTTTTGTCTCATTTTTGTTTTCTATTCTCGCATTTTATCATCCCCTTATGTTTTGTATTGTCAGGAGCATGCTTTTTTAGTTGGGGCGTCAGTGGCCCAACGATTTTAGGGAAATATTTCATGTAAATCACGTCGTACTGCGCTAAACCTAAAAATCTGTTTAAACGTGCGATTGATATGATGTTTCAGGTGTTAACTGCTTTACATATTTGAGTTTGCTTGGAGATGCTCTCCTTTGTCCGTGTTTAGAGAATTTCTCCACATTTTACTTTTCGCGAAACGAATGCATTTTCTCGCCTTGGAAAAAAAGCGGACGTTTTGAAACGTTGTCAGTACAGATCGCACACTGCAGTAGTGAATATTGAGGAGTTCGCTACCTGAAGTTGTAATTAGCGTGGGGGTGCCAATCTGCACGTCATCAATGTATACCAATGCAGATAGTAGGTCTCGCAGAATTCATTGTATCATTCGTTGGAACGTGGCTGGGCCGTTCTTTACCAACATTGGCAACACCGTCCATGGGTAAACTCCGCGGGAGGTTGCAAATGCGGTGTATGGTTGCCAGTCAGGGTGTAAGTGCATCCGGCAAAAACCATCCTACAAGTCGAAAATCGACCAGAGTCGGTTTTCCGAATGTTTTGAAATCAAGTCGTCCATGGGTGGTAACGGAAACGGATCGTCCTTTGTCTGTGAGTTCAAGTATCGGTAATCCATCACACGTATCCACTTCTTCTGTCCAGAATCATCGGGAGGCTTGGATAACAAAAAACCTTGGGAGGTACACTCGCTCTTGGAGGGTAGGATCCACTTTCCTTCAATCGGATCTTCGATCACAGTTATGAGAGCTTGTTCTCTTTTGCCTGATCAAGGAAAGAATATCCGGTGCGCGCTCTGTGCACCTTCTTTAAGTTCATTTTTCAAGACACCAAAAGGTCCGCAAATTGCAGGACGCATGTCATGGGTATCGATAGGATGTTTTAGAACAGCACTGAACTCGTGATTCATCAAATAAATCTCGAAGTGGAATGGTTCCAACAATTGACGTATGCCACTTTTCACCGGTGGGGTTAGGCGAATGACACCCCTCTATTTGAAGGTTTTTGTGATGACATGCTACGACCATTGAAACAAATTTGGTTTCGTGTTTGTTTCTTTGATGCATTCGGAACAATTGACCACACTGTTAAAATACTACGTGAAAAAGGTCAGAATTACAAAGCATACCAGTGTCAGGTGTACCAGGTTGGTGGTCAACATCCCCATTCACAATAGCTATGTACACAGCACACCGCGTGCTTGATCCCGAAGGATCTTGTCAACGACAAGGGGGATAAGCTTCAGACGTGGGTGAGGCAAAGGACCACATCATCCCAAAACATGTCAAATGAATTTGATGACTTCAACAATAATTTGGCAAACGAGAATGTGCTTTGAGCGAAAATGCATCAATCTCCAATTGTAGGTCCATCCACTTCACGATTCTCACAATTTTAGAAAACCAGGTTTCCAAAATGCGATATTGTCCAAAATTGAACGCATCTCAATTGCGTTTCTCAAAAATAGTCGCGCATGCAGTCCCTTGGAGGGCTAAAACACAATTTACAGAGCCACATTAATAATGAGGCATGTACGAAAACTCTTTACCGGGCACTGTACCAAAAATATTGTCAAGTGCACAAAAAAAAATTGTCATTGGCATTCTGAAAGCTGGGTGCAGGGACATTGGAGGGGTGGGAATTCTGCCATTTGGGGTCGAGAGAGAGAGAGAGAGAGAGAGAGAGAGAGAGAGAGAGAGACAGAGAGAGAGAACGACTTCATTTCTGCAATTCGGTGTCACGATGCACGATTTCAGCGATTCAGAATAAGGATTTCGGTTCGATTTCGGCGATTCCACGTTTGTCCACCTGTCGATGTACTTCTACACACAAGAGATAGGAACCGAGAGTGCTGTGGTGGTTCAGCTGCCAGGGTAAAATGGGTACAGGTTCCGTTCCAAAGCGTACTCTCGTTGGTACGTAAAACCGTTAGTTTGGATGACTCAAAAATTCATCTACAATCAATACAAGGGTGTTCTGGAAATTCTCCGACAATGAGCACATGTGATGGAAGTGTCGGTGGTACATGTCAGTCATGTGTAATGTGTGTGTAGGACGGTTGCAAGCCGTAGCTGCTTGGGGGTTAAACAGGGGCTTCTGAAGACAACGAACGTGATGGAAAACGTAGGAGTTGTGCAGGTAGGCGGCCATTCGACACCTAAATTCCTTCAGGCCTTTGGGATTTCACATTGGAACCCAGTGGAACGCGGAGGGTTAATCTACTTGCTTTTCCTATGGGAAACGTACGGCAAAAGTGCAGTGGATATCGGGGCAGCTATCTCTATCCAGCTGGTGTAAGAAACGGTATTTTCGGTTGTATAAAACGCTGTGGCAAGGCACGGGGATTTCTGGAGAGACCCCTTGGGGGAGCATTAAGCAATGTGCAAACCAAGGGAGGGGCAGTCCACAACAAGGCTGTTATGACGCAGGAACAGAAAACCCAAAGTTACGTTGGGCCCGGGGATACTTGATTCGTAACTCCATGAACCCAGAAAATTTGTATGTGTGGAGGTGTTGAGAGTTGCTTGCGGGTGATGGAGAGGAGTATGTCCAAAAACATCCCAAGCCACCACAGCAGAACGGTGATCGCGACCTTTGCCGGTAACCCGAATATTGTGATTGTCCGTGTTTGTGCGAAAAACCGGAGGAGCGCGAGCTCCGCCAGGATTGTGAATCCCTTGGACTCTGATACCACTTTCACGGACCAGGGTGGGGGCAGTCAAGGAGGTATGCACTAATTTGTTGCAGAAAAAGCACGTTTTGTCAGAAGATTGGGTCAGAAGGGCGCGAGTAGCCAATCCCAAACCGTTAGGAATATTAAACGTTGATTGAATTTCGTTTTCTGTTACCAGGAGCGAATTGCCTCCATTTTTTCTCCAGCACAATTCACAAAATTAGACTTGAACAAGTTCACGCCCATCGGCCAGCCAGTTCATCAAAAGAAATCTGATTCCAGACAACAGTTGTCTGGCTCGTTAATTTTCATCCGTTGGCAGGCAATCATTAAATTCCGTCTTGATTACCTCAGGGTTCCGTAGTGGGTTAGACCTTTCAGTACCCAGTAGTGTACGCAGTCACGCCAAAGTTGTCTCCAACTTGTGGGATCTCCGTCCCATTGTGGTTTGACGTTGTTGAATATTTAACAGTACTTTTGTATCGCGTTGTTGTCTGCGATTTCCATCGTGATTCTGGGTATATGTCTGTGATGGTGGTATGCGTGAATGTGCATCCAGGAGGTTACTCATGGTACCGTAAATACCATGGGTACCTGGTACATCTTGTTCTGCGAATTTTGTGTTTATGTTTGGTGATTCCGTCATTCTGGTTGTAAAGTGTCGTGATTCCGCGATTCGGAGTATGGTAACATACCAGGGTGGTAGAAATCTCGTCGCTCTCCGGCACATCAGGGAACCACAATGGATATCGCGTTTCGCATTCGCGATGCATGACCAATACCCGGGGTAGGGGTGTGGCTCATAACGCACATTAATACCCATTCACGGAATTCTTGTTGTAAAACCGGAGGATTCACAGTTTCTGAAATAAAAGTGGTTGCTCATCAGAATATTCACCATCATGTGGAGGAATTTAAGTTTTGACATAAATGGGCGATTGTGACATCAATTGTAGGCATGTGCATTATCATGTGCTTCCGTGGATGCTTGTGGGACACGTGCACCCGAGGATGCTTGTAGGGGTGCACATACTGTGCCTCTGGAAGAATTGGCATCCAACAAATTGCGAATATCATGCACAAGGTCGCGAGTCGGAATTCGGGCATCCGAAGACGCTTCGTTTACGCTCGAACGGCACTTTGACAGCTGGAAGTTGCATTTTGACGACCAAAAAACTGCGTTTTCACGGGCCAAGTACGGGGGGTTGCAAGATTTTACATGAATCTCATCCAAATTCAATGAAAAATCTTGGACACTTTGTTCGAACGAACTAGCCACTGGTTGTGGTGCAATGTCGCAAGTTTTCCAGTCGATTTCCGACAAAACCCCTCTTTTCAATGAGTTACTCTCATGCCATAGGCAGAGGAAGTGTTTGCAGGAGGATGTGGGTCGGATAACTGACAATTGACAGATTGTTGACCATTTGGAGCAATGTGTGCATGAGATTGCAACCAATTTGGACCACATGCATGCACAACTGCGTTCCATCCACCAGAACCCGCAATCGGGTATGTTGGCACACTTGCCGCATCTTCCAGCAGTAAAAGTGCTATTCGCACAGCAGTCCAACAGTCAGTAGGCATACTGCCGCCAAAATGTGTCTCTGCTCATGCGGCGGTTCCTCCTTAGCATTACTAGTCCCGATGGACGATTTTTCGGATGATGAGTAGGGCTTTCAAGCGAAAGGAGGTCTATCCCCTCTCTTAAATAAAGAGTCCCCGGGAATCCGAACTTGTTCGCGGCATGAGCCGCACCCCCACACCGGGTATTTATTAATCCTAACTCCCAAATACGCTTAGTAGCACCAATGGAGCAAACCATGTGACACGTTCCCCCTACGTGCGCAACCACACCACCATTCTGCACGTATCTTATGGTACACTAGGCGGTACGTTCCAGTCGCATTTGCAACCAAACAAAACCCTTGGTGCACCATTGGAGAACCTGCACATCGTGCGACTTCACGCTCGGGACCACCCCAAATCAGTACCACCGAAGGACCACGGGTTTCTCAGAAAGATATCAAAGGCACCTTCTCGATTGCGAACAAGGTGAAGAACCAATGGGACGGTGATCCCACCACATGAAAACATTGTTTTCGCGACTGGGAGTACCCTTGGGATTAGAAGACACCAACCTAGGATGTCAACCTGGAGGTAATCAAGGTGGAGTTTACTGGTTGCCTCCCAAGAGACGAAAAAGAACGCGCCAGACAAATGGTCACTCGCGTGCGCATTTCTTTTAAGGATTTGGTTGATCAATATGCTTCATCATGCTCCAGTATGGTTTCCACAATTAGTCTGGAAAACAAACGGAGGGTTTTTGCTCCCCGGAATTCAAATGGAATTCGATATACTTGTGGTACTCCTAGTGGCTTAGGTTGGCAGTCGAAGTTGATGAGTTAGGGGAAAAGCATATCAAAGTACAATTTGATGCAGTATTATTGCGCTACAACCACAAACTTCTCAAGAAAATTCACCGTGAGGAACTCGCGGGACACGTTTTCACTCTCGATGAGAGATGGAACTATCTTTCCAAGCAAATGAAGTTGTCACAACTTCTTTGACAGATTGAGTCAGCGCTTCACTACCACCCCACTGCTGGTGTACCTACCGGTTCAGTCCATGCAGTCCAACGGACTACTTCTCCAAAATCACTGCCTTGGCCCCAACCCCACTCCCGGGGCGGGGGCCGGCCGCTTCCTCACCCCCCGCTCGGAGCAGCCCGCCTTGCCCCGGACCTCCACGGCGCTGGTCGGTCGCCGGATGTCCTCCTCCGCCCCCGCCTCCCCCACGCAGGGCAGAATGGGAATCGTCCAAACAGCCAGGGTGGTGGGGGGGGACCATCCCCCACCTACCACCTTTTCCCGTTGTTCTGGTGGCACCAGTTTTTCGACCCAAAATTTTTCCCATTTTCTTAAAATTTTGATTTTGAGAGGTTTTGTAAGCAAAAAATGCCATTCAAAATAAAAACAAAAATCCAAGAGAAAAAATGTCAGTACAATTTGACTGTGCCAAAATTTGGTCCACTTTTTTTGACTTTCGTCTTTCCCCCCCCTAAAAACTACCAGTTTTTAACCCTGAAATTTTTGAGGTTTTTTTTGTGAAAAAAATGTGTTTTTCCATCAAAAAATCGTGCATTTTGGGTTCATTTTTCAAGAAATTTTCAAAAATTTTCCCCGGCCAACATTCCCGTTTCCCGAACTCGGTGAAAATGCTGTGATGGGGGGGGTTGACCCAC
>CAAHFI011771556.1:0-15260 GCA_900893395.1 Euglena gracilis
TCGTCGCAGAGATGTGCAAAGATCCCGCCTTGACACCACCTCCTGGCTTCAACCAGAATTTGCCGCCCAAGGATGCCTCCAGTTCAGTTCAGTTCAGAACAGGGGCCCATTTATGTGTACCTTTACCCCTTCCCGTCTTTCCTGTGGCGCCGATTTTTAGGTCGAAATTTTCCTTTGGCTCCTTTGGCAGCGAAAGAATTTTCTTTGAACAGGTGCATGGTGGGTGGTGGGGGGGGTGGACCCTCCCCCACCTCCCGGGGGGTCCATCCACTCCCCACCAGGCCTTCCCATACAGCCCTGGATTGGAATCCATAGGGCTGTGAGAAATTACAGCACAAAGCGCCAAACATTTCCAGAAAAAACGACCAAAAATGCCAGTTTTGATTTTTTGGATTTTCACCACAAATTTTGGCTATTTTTTTTCTTGACCCAGTTGCATTTGGTTTTTTTTGGCTTTTTTTTGTTGGTGCCCGCCAGGCACCAAGCACCGATAACATCAGATTCCACACCCATTGAAGCTCAGTCACACTCAGTCATACTCAGCCGGACTCCCCACCCGCCCACCTCCAGGGAGGGGGGTCCAGCCAGCACCTTTTTTTTATATTTTAAACCAGCATCTTTTTCCAACTGGCCTGCAGGACCCCCCCCTGGGTACTTAAGAAAACACCTGGTTGAGGTTAAGAATGGGATTTTCCAGTACTGGAATAAATGGAAGCCATAATTTATTGCCTCCCCTCCCCCTGGGCAGGCCAGTGTTTCACTGAGGGAGGGGGAGGTCCATTTCCCCCCCAAATAGAAGCATGGGAGGGGTGCACTTTTATTTGAACCCTGCGCTGGTGACGGTCCCGCGCTTCCATGGCGTGGGCAATGGCAAGCTGGTGAGGGTTCATCGGCATTTTTTTTTCGATATCTGCTTTAATTTTTTGGAGGGTCAAAGTTAATTATCTTCACAAAAGGGATTAGGGTGGGCCAAAGTTAGCAAGTTAGGCCAGAATCGGGTCTGAATTCGGGATAAAATAGTCCTGATTTATGGCTTAAATTCCGGCCTAACGGCCTGAATCCACCTTGACCCTATTCCCATAGTACGTGGTCCTGCTCTGGTTTTTTTCTGCTTTCTGGTAGCTGATTATTATTAAAAAGACATGCACATTGCATTGGTTGGGTGCGTATGAGTTTTTTTTTTAAAGAAATCCGCGCCTCAAACATTCTGCTTTTCCAGCAAAGTATTGAATCACAGAGTATGGTGAATGTCTATCTCTTCTTTTTTTTTTGCTTGAAGTTTCCGATTTCGTTGACATGAAGTCAAACAGTTTTTGCTTCACCAATTCCACTTTTTTAATGGCATCTTCCAGTCTTCCAATATACAGTTTTCAAAAAAGGTGGTGAATGCAAGTGTTGACACACGTTTCTCTTCAAACAGCACATTTCCTTAATCCCAGTTGCATCTTTGTTGTCGCTGCTCCAACATTCAATGTGGTCCCCACAATGTCCCCTATCTGTGGAGAGAATGATGAGGTGTTTGTCCTGCCGAACTTTACCCTCACCCCCCTATCTGGCAAATGCCCGGGCTTCTTCAGGCCCCCCATGAGCTAATTGGGGAGGGGAGACAAAAAGAGGGCTCGAGGACCCAATCCCCTAACTCTTCAAAACTGGTCAATTTTTTGTGCGTGGTTGAATGTGTCATGGTGTTTTCTCATCCGATGTATTTTAAATTTTCAAAACGGTTTGGAGGTTTCTGTGCCCTTTTCGCGGCTTTGCTAAAATTGGCCGATCTTGTTCCGGAGGCCAATTAGCCAATCAGGAGGGGTGCGGGTAGAAATATGCAAGATGCAAATATTGCATATTGTAAATATGCAATATTTGCAATAATTGCAATATGCAAATATGCAATAAAACCCCCAATCAAAGAATTTTTTTTATTGGAGGGATGTTCTGCCTTGTTTCCGCGAAGATTTTGAGTCTTTCGGAAATGCGGTGCACGTTCAACATCATTTTTTTTTTCATGCAACTGTACGGGTTGATAAAATCTCCAAGAACGTGTCTTTGACGATCCGTTTCTACCTGGAAAATACTCTCCTCTTGCAGCTGATTTCAAAATTTTTTGCCGAATTCAAAATCTTGCATACGGTGCTACAGGCAATAATAAGTGCCTGCAGAGGGGTGGGATTGTCACCCGTTCTCCACAGCACTGCTGGTTGCAACAGTGGAATTGCGGCGGACAGGACAATGGATTATTTGCAACAGTGATTTGCAAAAATGAACATTATTTGCTGTGGTGGCACCTGCTCTGGGGCATGCTAATTTTTCAAATCCTTTGCACTTCTCCTTGCGGTCCCAGGGCACCCACATCCTGATTGGTTTGGGTACCATTCATTGGGATTTTACCTCAAAAACCCATAGGGAGGTGAGAGAAATACCCGGCGGGCTAAAGATGCATTATTTGGGTCCACTTAACACTGGAGAAAACCTGGGGAGCTGTCTGCAGCGGTCCTTTGCTTTAGGGTTCGCAGCACCCCCTGGGGGTTGGACTACAGCCAAATCTGGCTAGTGGGAATTCTATTGGACCCGTGGTCCGCTAGCAGGACTAGCTGGTGATTTTATCTCGCCAGCGACCGTCGCGAAGTGCCGAAAAATTTTTTGACCCGCAAAATGGCCAGAAATGCCCATTTTTGGCCATTTTTTGGAATTTTTTTTGGAGCAAAATCAGCCAAAAAAAAAGCATTCAAAACCTCATTTCCATCTTGGCGTGCAGCGCCGGAGGAATTTTTTTTCAATTGGGGGATCCTGGGGGGAAGGGGAGGGGGGATTCTACCAAGTCTCTTTTTTTCCAGTGGCCAGCAAAATGGCTAGCCAGTGGACCCCCCGGTCTGGTCTGGTTGGCCTGATGGTCTGGTCTGCATGCACAGCCCGAGATTTGGGCCCTGGAAAGGGCCCAAAACAGGGCGACTTGGCCATTTTTGGGGCCATTTGGGGGGTCAAACAATTAATTTCCCCAAATTTTCCCGAAAACGTTGGCGAGTTGAAGAAATCACCCAGCCGACTAATATAATATGCATCATTAGGGACCCTCTAAACACGCGAGAAAATCCGAGGAGCTGGCTGCACGCACAGCCCGAGATGCTGCCCCGGAAAGGGCCAGAAACAGGGCTTTTCTGGGGACTTAGCAGCTTTTCGGGGCCTTTCAGCAGAAGCCTGATAGGGCTGCATAAAACTGCATATATCAAGGATACAAATGTACAATAAATGTACAATATTTTTTGCTTTGACATGTATGGTGTGTGTCGAGTGTCTACGTTGCTACCGAATATCTCCCGGGTACCATCCCCGCCAGTTGCCAAAAGGCCCAGGTGGGAGAACTGATTTTGTGTTTGCCAAGTGTAATGGCCTCTGGGGACCTGGTTTTTGGAAGGGGTGTGACTCTTAGGCAGCCGGATTCGCGCTTAACTTTTTTGTGTTGGTTTGTGCATTTGCGCAAATCCACAAAAATTTTCATTTTGGCTGTATGAATCCGGGGGGTTTGAAAGCATGGTGACAGTGAGTGCAAAAAATGAGCAAAATTCTGTCTTTGGTGGGGTGACCCCTGGGACTTTGGCTGAAAATGGTGCTTTGGGGGGGGTCCGGAAAAGGGCTCCGCACGTCGAAACCGCCGGGACCTTCCCCCCTGGGAGTGGTAAAAAAAGACGCAAAAAAGCGGCACAGGAACGGGACCTTTACTGCCTTTGTTGCTCCTTTTAACTGTTTTCCTGAGTGAGCCCGAGCTGCCGGCGGCGTGCATCCTGGGTGTTTGCCTTACTGCTTTGGTTGCGGCGCGTCGGTGTGGTGTTTTTGGGGTGTTTGGCGAAGCACGGGGAGGAAGTGTCGGGGTGTGTGGGTGTGGTGTGACCAAGCCGGAAGGAAGGACATAGGGAAAGGAAGGTACGTGTGGGGTGTTTGGAAAATGATGCGCAGGGGGAAGAAACAGAGTCCGCAGGGAATGAAAGGGACGGGTGTTTCCCCCCTGCTTACGCCCGGGATCCGCACAACCAGTTTTGTTGCAAAGAACCCGACAGAAGAAGCCCAACTCTTGAAGGACAAAATTGTGTTTATTTGTGCAAATGCGCGCACCAACATAATTATGTTGCTGCGCGCAATTGCGCCCACAAACACAATTTTGTCTTTCAAGGGTTGGGCTTTGGCGCCCATGAACTAATGAATTGACACCGTCGATAAACGGCGTAACAAAGGGGCCGTGACGGCGCGGACCAGTGGGCCACCGAGAAACATGTTTTGGTGGGTTTGTCACACTGTATACCGACGGTGCAAGCTTGTGGGCACAAATGCGCGCACAAACAAAATTGTGTTTATGCGCCATTTGCGCCCACAAACAGAATTTGTTCATGGGTTCTAAATGGTCGAAGAAGGGTGTGACGGAAACACAGTCTTCAAACACCAGCAGCAGATGTGGTTCATTTACGCCAATACGCGCATCACGTAGTTGGTGGGCGCAAATGCGCAAATGAACCACCTGCAGAAATTCCAGAATTTCACAAGTGGTTTATATGCGCATTTCCCACCAACGTAATGTGCACCAATGCGCAAATGAACCACAATGGAGTAATAAGATAGCGACATCATTGGGCCCCCGCAACAACAGCTTTTAATGGCTTCTGAAGGGGTTCAACCCCAACGACCACACCATCACCTCCAACATCAGGTATTATGGGGCCAATTCTACTCTAGTGGCAGGTCCCAGGAAAGGATGAGATAGAGGATCTCCTGAAGGTGGTTACGCAGCCACCCGATAACGGCGCACGTCTGACGGCACCGATTTTAGGACCCCAAAGGCCCTGCCGCTAGCCTGCGGCTTGTGCTCCACTGCTGCAGCCAAATCAGCTGCTGACGCTTCAGCACCCACCGGCCGGCATCCACCTCCCCGGTGCAACAGCACCCATGGAAGCGGCCACGTTATTCCCCGCAACCGGGGCGTGAGACTGGGGGTACGACGTGGTGACAGTTCATGGCAACCAACAGCCGGAGAGAGATAGCCCTCAAACACCCGTTATTTTGGGTGCAGGAATTGTTGAACCTTTACCACTCGATTGGTTGCATGAAAGCGGTGGGACTTACCCCCCACAAATGATGCACAAAAACTGGTGTGTGAAACGTTTTCCAAGGGAAAAAATGAGGAAACGTGGTGGAGAATACCGGAAAATGGATTCCGGCCCGACACATCCCAGGCATTTCACAGTTATGTTGCAGAGAAAGTGCTGAACAGTCACAGGTCTTTGCACGTCTTCAATTCGTTACATTTAACTGCCAAACGGACGAGGCCAAAACAACCGGCCATGCGGGCCGGGTGACAGCAGTGCAAATGTGTACACGTAAAGCAGGAAATTTTCGCCCGTCAGATGCCGTGTTCATATGAACATTACACATTACCTCTCACCACAAATTTCTTCACCACAAATCGTGGTGCAAACCAATGGTTGTCGTGCGAAATTGCGTTCACCAGCCATCCCAGACAAGGAGATGGTATCGCACAAACTGATGTGTGTTGGTGCGCGCATTTGCGCCCACCAACCCAATTGATTTGTGTGCGCTAAGGCTGGCACAAACAAATTATTTTGAAGTGAATGATTAAATGTTGGTGCGCATTTGCGCCCAAAAACAAATTTTATTTGTGGGCGCAAATGCGCGCACCAACACACCTATCACGTTCAAAAACCTTGTAGGGTCATGGTCCTCATCAGTGTGCTTTAACATGAACATGTCGTTCGTTGCCGCCCATGCACAAACCATCCGTATACCAGTTTCCCCAAGATGTTGGTGCGCTTATTTGCGTGCACAAACAAAACTGTTTGTGGGTGCATTTGTGCGCACAAACATGTCATTTTAACTTCAACATTTTGCGTTTTGTGTACGCGAATGCGCCCGCAAACAAAATTCGTTTGTGCGCGCAAATGCGCTCACAAACACACATCAGTTGCGTGACGGCTGGCCAACACAGTATGTATTATGTGTAATAAGGCTCCATGTGTCCTTATGGGCGGCTGCGGAACCCAGTTCAGTCACCAGGTCAGCACCAGCAATTGTCGGAACAGCGGACGTGCGCTTCCAACCTGTTTGACATACAAGAGCATCAATCTCACCCTCCGCCCTCTTCGTGTCACTCGGTAAGCAACATGCATACCAAACCACCTGGGTTTTCAACCCTCAAAAGGGGGGGTGCAACAGTTCATAAACTGTTTTCTGTGTCTCAGGGTATTGGGTCCCAGAAATTTCGCAAAAAATTGTGAATTTGCGCAAATGCGCCCATTTCAAAGAAAAAACCCTTAAGTGCGAATCCGGCCGCCTAAGTGACTGAACTGAAGGAAACACCTGGAGTTAAAATGCGAGGGACCAGGCATCTTCTGACCACTAGAGAAAACCCTGGGGTTTTCTCAACAGATCCCAACAAATCCCGATGAATTCCGACAAATCCCGATAAATCCCGACAAATACCATCAACTCCCGACAACACTTTTTTTGGTCCTCTGGAGGTGTGGGTTCTGACAAATCCCGACGAATCCCGACAACACTAGCGAAAATCCTAAAATCACCGGGGAAAAAAACTCAAAAAGGCGCAAAAAATTGCCAGAAAACGCAAGCAATTTTTTGCGCCTTTTTGAGTTTGAGCAACACAAATTTTGCCAAAATAAGAAAAAACACAAAAAAAATGCAAACAGACATATTTGCATCCCCCCCCCCTACATGCTATAGGGCCACATGATTCTGCACATATCATTGTACCCGTCCCGGATAGAAATGATAAGTGCATTGTTACTTTTTGCTTTAGCGAAAATGCCGTATGGTTTCCTCGTTATTATTATTTTTAAATATTATTGTACCCCAATTTCTTCACCCCCGCACATCATTTGCCAAACACCCCGCACTCACCTTCCTTACCCCACTCCCTTCCTGCCGCTTGGTCACACCACACCCACACACCTTGGTATTTCCTCCCTGTGTTTTCATTCCCACACCACAAAACCACACCAAACACCACAAAAAAGCGCCGCAAGAGAAGCAGTCCAGCAAACACCCAGCATGCACACCGCTGGCAATTTGAGGACACCCGGGGAAACAGCCGAAAGGAGCCAGAAGGGCAGTAAAGGTCCTGGTCTTTGCCGTTTTTTTTGGTTTTTTTTTTCACTCTCGGGGTGGAAGGTCCCAGGGGTTTTGGGTTGCGAAGCCCATTTCCAGACCCCCGAGAAATGCCATTTTTTTTTGCCAAAGTCCCAGGGGTCACACCCCCAAAAAGAGATTTTTTGCTCATTTTTTTGCACTATCTTGTCACCGTGTTGTCAAACCCCCCGGCGTCCACAGCCGAAAAAAGAATTGTGGATTTGCGCAATGCGCAAGCCAACAAAAAAAGCTTAAATGCAAATAAGGTCATCGGAGTTGCTGACTGTTAGCTACTCTTTGTGCTGCTTTCAGCTTCAAAAAATCATTGAGAAATGATACTCTTTGCAATAATTCTTCGGATTTGCAAGAAAACAAGAGACACGGGGAAACAATGCATTGGTGTTGGAAATAGTTGATTGTCACAAGAACTGCCCACATGTTCCAACTTTTTTTTTTAACACAATCCTATCCAGATGTTAATCTCAACCAGCTACTTGCCAAAGCCAAGCTTCTTGTGATCTCCAATTGGGTATATGAAAATGTATGAAAAAAGCAGGAAACCTTGACGTTTTTTTTTTTGAATTGTTCGTTTGTCTGACAGTCAATTTTGGTCATCAATGGCCAAAATTTTTCTGCTCACCAACAATAAATTTCTTTGAACCCAGCAACAAACAAAATTGCTCAGGGCTCTCACATTTTCAAAACGACCGCTGGACGCAAAAAGGAATAGAGAAAGACTGCAGGAAAATCATTAACACCTAATTATAACGTTCCTTTGGGCAGATTTGTACATTCTTTTGTCCACAATCTATTCTCTTCCAAAAAAGATTTTGCGTGAAAATTTTTTTCACTGAAAAAAATCCCTCTTTTGGCCCTCATTTTCCCTCAAGAAAAAAACTTTGTCAGGTTTTTTTGTCATCTTTACAGCCGAAAATTTTTCTGGAGTCGAAAAAATTTCTTAAGTCCTCTCCAGTGAAAAGTGTACATCCCGGGGGAGTTCTTAAAGGAATTTGTATGCAACTTACATTTTTTTGTGTTTTTTTGTTTATTTGTGTTTATTTGCATTTTTTTGCGTCGCGTTTTTTGAGGGTCTACGTTCCCCCCTCCTGTAAGCATGCATGCCCTTGGTACTTCCTTCGATTCCACAGCGTTTCTGAGAAAATTTTTGAAAACTATTTTTTTGGGCCAAAAATCGCACAAAATTTGGCTTAAAGATGGCCGTATCTCGAGTTACGGGAAATCCATTTATGGGCATGTAGGACGTTCCGGGAATTATTGTGGGTCGCCTTTTTTAAAAAAAAAATTGCCCCATCATTTTTGAGAGATTTGAGGGAAATTGATTCCCAATTTTGACCTCCAAACGGCCGAAAACAGAAGAAACGGAAGCCTGCAGTGCTGTTTTGCGGCGTAAATTGGCCATATCACAGCCCAGGAGGGGAGTTTGCAGGGAAAGCGAAATACCGTTAGATTGGCATTTTAAGGGCTTCAATTGGGGTCTCTGGATATTTTGATTGTTTTTTTGTTTTGTTTTGCAGGTATTTGGCATTTTGCTGCTTTTTTAGGCCCAAAAAAGTGGCCCAAAATAGACCTGAAATGGCTATATCTTGAGCAGGGCATGCGGTAGGCAGCCGAGTGAAGTCAAAGTTTCCCCCCAGGGCCACATCAGCGGGGCTGGACACCATCCGCAGGTCACCGGAAGGAACCAATTTAACGTAAAACGGTCCCGGGGACTATTTCAGGGGCATGGGGTGGTGGTTTCGGGGGTGAAATTCGATTTTTTTAAAATATCTTGAAAACGTTGGGGAGTTGAAACACCTGGCGGGCTAAAATGCACCTCTAGACACGGGAGCAAGTCTGGGGGGTGGGTCGCTGTACGCGTAGCCCAGGATCCGGCCCCGAAAATGGCCCAAAACAGGGAGCCATTTGGGGCTCAAAGAGTCGATTCCATAATTTCTTTAAAACGTTGGGGAGTTGAAGGAAACATCCGGCAGGCAAATACTCATTATTAGGGACCCTCGGAGATACTTTTGCGTTCACTTGGACCTACTACAAACCAAACTGTTTGCTTTATCACACTGCACAGCAGGGCTGTATGGGATTCCCCTCAACCCTTTGGGTGGTGGGTGAGGGGCATCCTGGTGCTACAGTCAAATTCATACCATCACCTCTTTCCCCCCCTCCAAATTTTCGATTTCTGCTGGAGTTTTTTTTCAGCAGATTTTCCTCAAATTTTTTTGACTTTGAAAAATTTGGCTTCATTTGGCCCACAATTTCTCCTGAGACCATTTTTTTTGTCTTTTTTTATATATATAATTGTTGCATCTTTTTTGGTCTGCATTTTTTTTTTGCATATTTGCGCAAAATGAAAAGTTTCCCCACTTCAAGTGAAACATTTCAAGTCCTCTCCAGCAGAAAGCGTGTGTATTTTTTTTGGCCTGCACATAAATCAGGTGAAATCACGCAAAATCATGTAGGCTCACGTGATTTTTTTGGCTGTCAGCATGCATGCGTGAGAAACTCCGAGGAGAGGATGTTACTCTTGGATTCCTTCTAGCTTTTGTGTTTACAGGCACTTCCCCGGCGCCGCCGCCGTCTCCTTGGGGACCCATCCTTGCCGCTAGCAGATAGTGCCCAGCAAGTGGTGCCCTTCCTGCAAAAACTCCTTAGGTGTGCCTGTGGGTGGTAATTGGAGGCAGGATGTTTCAGCCGGGGTGTGTTATGCCGTCCTCAGGTGTTTTAGGCAGGTGGGCAGATGCAAAACAAATAACTTGCATTGTTTTGTATATTTTTGGAATTGTCGCATTTTTGGATAATTTTGGATAATTTTGCAGGAAACTCTTTTGGAAGATTTGTTTTGTTTTGTACATCTTTGGTTTTGCAAAATCCCGATATTTTTGAGCTTCTTGCACACAAGAATTTTTTTCATCCAATTTTAGATTTGCATCTAGTTTTGTATGCAGAACTAAACAGTCAGTGCAAGTCAATGCAGCTGTTAGTTTTCCATTTGATTTCACATTAACCTTTTTTTGAACATTTTTTAAAATTTTACAGCCTGCTGTTTTCCCTCTCTCTTGCATCAAAAAATGTTAATAAAGCTGTGGATTTTTAAGCTACTGGGAGGGTCCAACTGTCTGCGGACTTCCACAGGGGTTTGCTATAATAGCACGCCTCACAGGAGTTTGCCAGCAGACAGCGCCAAAAATCCTATCCTTGGTTTAGGTTTCTGGTGCAAAGAAAAATTTTTGGGAAATGTTTTCAGACAGCCCAATTTTGAGGGTTCCCCCTGGGGGGAGTTCCAAGCTGGGCTGGGTGTGTGATCCCACATGCTGCATCCCATCTCTGAAGAGTCCTCTGCGTTAAAAGGAAGCTGGCTCCTCGCATCAAACCGAATATTTGAGGCAAAGTCCCCCAACAATCATTTTTCATTTGGGAATATTGGGGGCTATTGAACTTTTAAATTGTTTGCAACATTTTTTCTCACGTTTTTTTTATTTGAATTTGAGAAGGGTGGAAAAAGATTGAAGAAGGATTGCAAAACGCAGGCAAATTTATAAAAAGCCTGAGAACAAAAACGTCTTGGAAAAAAATATCTTTAATTTGACAAGGGGAATACACAAGTTTGGTAGATACATATTGAGTTTGATTTCTTTAAGGAAAGCCTGCTGGAAAGAGGTTGCTAGCTGGACTATAGATTTCAGGCTTTTTTTTTTAAAGGAAGTGCGCTCCTGGGGGGGGGGCTGGGTGCTATGCAGGCACCTACAGGGCTGACCAGGTACAACCATTGCCAACTATTATTTTCAAAACCCCTGTAGGTAAGGGTTCTGACCAGGGCCGACCAGGGCCAACTTTGCAGTTTGTCAGCCACAGAAGCAGTATTAGCATGGAATTCATGCATTAAAATTCCAACCTGGATCAACTACAGATTCCACTTCAGCTGCCTTTGGCCAGTTTTGCCAGCTTCTTCCTGCTTTTGACTATTTTTGGCCATTTTTGTCTTTGGCCATTTATATATGTCTAACTCTCTCTCTATATATATGTAGTATAATATATATAGTATATATTTTTTATTTACTTTTGGCCATTTATAAGCCATTTTTTGTTGTTTTTGAAATCAAGTAGCAAAAAATGACTTCAATGGATTAATAGTAGCCAAAAAAATGGGTGAAAATGGCCAAAAGTTCACTTCTTGTGCTGAAGGCGAGGTTGTCTGGTGGGCACAGGTGCTGCCACAGGCGAGGTGCTGGGTAAGTGCGAGCAGGGAGGAACTAGCGGCGAAGTGGGTGACCAGTGGTCTGGGAATGGTTTCATTCAAGTCAGTAAGAGTGCTCAAAAACAGTCAAAAAAGCAGCAAAATGCGGCCACAAGTCGGCAAAAGTGGCCAACAGCGGTCAAAAGCATCAGAGAGTGGCCCCACGTCGGCAAAAGTGGCCAAATGCAGTCAAAAGCATCAGAATGCGGCCGCAAGTCGGCAAAAATGGCCAATAGCGATCAAAAAGTCAACAAAAGTGGCCAAACACCAGTCAAAAGCAGCAAGACAATACTTACCAAAAGTCGGCAAGGTGGCCAAAGCAGTCAAAAGCAGCAAAGAGTGGCCAGCTGACCATAGGTGCCTGGCTATGGGCAGGCAGGGGGGGGGGGCAGGGCACTTCGCCCCCCCAGGGGGAGGGGGCTCGGGTGTTTGGGTTGGGCAGTGCTCTTGCACACCCCCGGCGCCTTTGGCACCAGGGCCTACGATTTGCCATTTTCAAGGGAAAATTGGCTGCTTCAGCAGGCACTGCAGGACGAAACCGACCAACCCCCCCTGGGGGTGCCTTCTAGAGGCAGGCACCCCTTTGCACAAGGCAGCCCCCTCCCCCCCTCAGGTTGGTTAAAAAATAAACTCATTTAAAACCTTGGTGACCCCACTCCAGTGGGTGGGTTTTTTTAAAAAAAAAGTGGGTGGATTGATTTGGGCAGTGCCCCCCCCAGGGGTCAGTGTGTGAATCTTTGGGCTGGACTGCCCAGCCGCCTGGCAGCTGGACCTCTGGGAGCTTCTTGCTGGAATAAAGGTGCTGGCTGGCTGCACCCCCCCCCGGGGGGTCCCTCTGGCTGAAGAGAACCCCAAACATGGATCACCTTGTCATGGATGGTGCGAGGTAGTCATTTTTCGTTGACCGAAACTTAACAGTTAAGACAAGGTACACTGTCCCAGTTAAAAAAAAAAACGAAGAAACCGTAATAAATAAAAACTCGCCCTCTCTGGGTTTCATTTGGTCAGTGAGTTTTTAATTTTCTTTTTTTTAAGAAACCCCACCAAGCAACGGCTCTTTGATACTTTCACTTGGTCGGCCGAGAAGGTGAAGGTAAGGTAGTATGGTCAAGCGAGTTTTATGCCCTCTCCACAGTCAATTGGTCAATATTCGGGCACAGGAGGAGGCACGCACAAATGCACGCCGTGTGATGAGTCTTGCCCTTGTGGCAGCAGAAACTTTTGCTGCCGACAACACTGACCAACTGATTTTCCATATCCCATGGGTCATTGAGACTCTCTCGGCCATAATTCCATGCAGGGGGGGGGGAATGTGCAAGTTGCATAATTCACATTTATTTGCGTAATCAAAAATGGTTAAAATCTGCACTTTTTTTGCATCAGTTGCATTTTTGCATGATGATTTTTTTTGAAATTTCGCATTTTTTTCTCATTTTCTTGCATATTTTGCCTTTCCGTTTTTGTTAGTTGCATACTCAAATAAAAGTGGATGCAACCAACTGAACCAGCCATATCACTTCATAAGTTTGCACCACATTTTTCTTTATCGTTGCATTTTTGGAGGAGGTGAAAATTTTCAGTGGAAAAATGTCCAGCCCCGGGGAGCTCCTGAATGAATTTATGCACAACCTGCATTGTTTGCATTTTTGGCACTTTTTTGAATTTTTTTTACATGACATCTTCTGAGGAGCCTTGTTGCATGTTTCCCCTGTTTTTATTCTTTCAGTTTTTATTTTCCATCGTTTTTATTCTGGACACTGGATTGATTTAACACCACAGTTGTAGATGCTCCCTGTCACAGCAATGGGGAGGTCTGCCAGCCGGCAGCAGACCTCGGCCAGTGCAGCACAAGTGCACATTTGGTGGCCGCCCTGAATGCCCTCGGCATGCCCTTCCGTGTGGATGAGAAGGTGTTGAACAAAGCAGTGCAGGCGGTCCAGTCGAAAAAGAAATTCTCTTGGATCTATCGTCCAAGGCCTGGGAAAGGTATGCCATAAATATTTGCCACCTGTTAACCATGGGCTCTTGATCACGTGTTTTGTGGCAATTGGTTGGAAGTTGACCCACTGTTTGACCAAATGTGAACAAAGAGGTTGGAGCAGCGCAGATAAATTACGTCTTCAAAAGTGCACCACTGTGCACTAATTCGGGCGAACCAATCCCTCCCTCTGAGTTGTGTTTAAGTGTTTCTTAGACAAGTCCAAGAGGCAATCTACCTGGATAGTGACACACGCCTGGGACACATTTATTAGGGGGGGGGATTCACATCCGCAATTCTCCACAATTTTCCCGCAAAATTTCCACTAATTTTCCGTAATGTTTCACAAATAACCTGAAATGCAAGATAATGTGAGTTCCAGCCACTTCTTGAATGTTTCGCAAGGAAACCGAGGTGCTTTTTTTGCAACCCCCCCCCCCCAAATATAAACCCTCCCCCCAGCTTTGTATTTGGGTGGGCTTTCAAGACCCTCAGGGGGGGCTTTATATTTTGGGGGGAATCAAACTTTTTTTGGGTGGCCATTCAAATTTCAGCAGCCTTCAACAACAGTCAAATACCAATTTTATAAGAAATTTTTGTTGTGTATCTCCTGTTTTTCCCCAAAAATGAGCAATTGATATCCAAAATGGACCATTTCTGGTGAAAAATTGTTTTATGCACCCAAAGTTTTTCTGCTTTTTCCTGAATGGCAGCATCGGTGGGCTTTGTATTAGGAGGGGGGCTTTATATTTGGAGGGGGTTTATTTTGTTGCAAGTTTGCCAAATTTTGCCAAATTTTTGCATATTTCCACAAAATTTGGCATTTTTTCCTTTTTAGATTTTCCCAAAAGATGAAAACAGGAGGGGACAAAAAAATGGCAGAATCCATTTTCAAATTTGAAAACCGAAAGAAAAATGCATTTGTGCACCTCTTTGGTATCTATGTTATCTATCATATATGGAATTGATATCAGAGGCCTACAGAACAGGCTTCTTTTTACCAACCCCCGAGGGGGGCTGTCCCACCGGGGGGTCGGTTTCGGACCCCGATGCCTGCCAACCAAGCCAAATTTCCCTTGAAAATGGCGCAGTTCCTTAAAAAGAAGCCTGCTTCGGAAAATTTGCAGAGAACTTGCGGAAGTCGTTTTTCCCAAAAAAAGAAGCTTTTTGATCCATTATTTTGTGAGGTTCTGCATTCTTGCTCCTCCCTCTTTTGTTCATTAAACCACTTGCATTTTGTGTGTGCATTTTGTGTGGGATTTGAGAGAGGTAGGTGCAGCAGAATGTATGGGAAGGAACCCCGTTGGGATTGAGGCAGGTGGTAGCAGCAGGGGGGATATGCCAGTTGAATTAATTTGCATTAATTTGCATTTAATATCATTCTTTGAATAAATGAAAATTTTGTGAAAAGTCACATTTTTTTTGCATTTTTTGCGTATTTTGCTTTTTCGTTTTTTTGGGGGGGACACAGGCAAAATTGTCTGCTGCTACTGGAAGTAGCATATAAACATTTCTCGACCATTTCACAGTGACGGTAGTTGCAAAATTAAATGCAAATGCATGTAACTGAGTCATTTTGCAAGTTTGCATCACGCTTTTTGGTGTGGTGTTTTTTTTGGTGATTTTTTTTTATTTGCATTTTTTTGAAAGTGTTCCACAAATTGTTTTGTTTATGCTCTCATGTGTTTTGTTAAAGTTTGCATAATTGTCCAAAACATGCACCGTGTTGCCTAACAAACAATGGTTCAAAGTGAAAATTTTTCTCCGAGGAAGTGAAAATTTTCGAAGTCCTGTCCAGTGGAAAAGTGTTCATCCCCGGGGTGCTCCTGAAGGAATTACATACAACTTACATTTTTTGCGTTGCTTATTTTGACGGGCTTGTTGCCCCCC
>CAAHFI011772600.1:0-14880 GCA_900893395.1 Euglena gracilis
CCGACAGGCGAAAATTTGCCTGCCTTACGTGTGTACATTTGCACTGCTGTTCTCCGCCCAGACGGCCAATTGTTTTGGCCTCATCCTTTTGGCAGTTAAACGTAATGAATTGATGACGTGCAACGACCTGTGACTGTTGGACACCTTTTCTGCAACAGTGCTGCGTTACAAGAAGTCAAAATTTGGCACCTGAAATACCCGGATGTGTCGGGCTGGAGTCCGTTTTCTGGTTATACTCCACCATTTTTCCCTTGAAAAATGTAAAACACACCAGTTTTTGTGCATAATTTGTGGGGGATGAATCCCATCGCTTTCATGCAACCAATCCAGTGGTAAAACGTTCAACCACTTCCTTGCACCCAAAGTAACGGTGTTTGAGGGCTATCTCTCTCCGGCTGTTGGTTGCCATGTACTGGCACCAACGTCGTCCCCCCAGTCTCACGCCCGGGTTGCGGGGAATAACGTGGCCGCTTCGGTGGGTGCTGTTGCACCTGGGAGGTCGATGCCGACCAAGTGGTGCTGAAGCATCAGCAGCTGATGTGGCTGCAGCAGGGGAGCCCAAGCCGCGGGCCCGCGGCAGGGCCTTTGGGACCCTAAATTGGTGCGGTGGACGTGCGCCGTTATCAGGTGGCTGCGTAACCACTTTCAGGAGATCCTTTGTCTCTACCTTTCCTGGGACCTCCCACTAGAGTAGAATTGGCCCCCTAACACCTGGTGTTGGAGAAGGTAGTGTGGTCATTTGGGTTGAACCACTTCAAAAGGCATTAAAGGTGGTTGTTGCGGGGCCCCAGTGATGTCGCTTTTTACTCCTCCATTGGTGGTTGAGTTGCGCATTTGCGCGCATCACGTTGTTTGTGTGTGCAAATGCGCAATGAACCAATTAGTAAATTCAGAAATTCACAAGTGGTTCATTTGCGCATTTGCGCCCACAAACAACGGATGCGCGCAAATGCACAATCTGCTGCTGGTGTTTGACGGTTGTGTTTCCGTCACACCCTTCTTCTTTTTGTTTATTTGTGCATTTGTGCCCACAGTCACACCGTTCATTGACGGCGTCAGTTCATGGGTGCTAAAGCCCAACCCTTGAAGACAAAATTGTGACAACGCAAAAAAGCGGCACAGGAACGGGACCTTTACTGCCCTTTTTGCTCTTTTCAGCTGTTTCCCCGGGTGAGCCCGAGCTGCCGGCGGTGTCTGTCCTGGGTGTTTGCCGGACTGCTTTGCTTGCGGCGCGTTGGTGTGGTGTTTTTGGGTGGTTTGTTAAAGCGCGGGGAGGAGTGCCGGGGTGTGTGGGTGTGTGACCAAGCCGGCGGGAAGGAAGGTAAGTGCGGGCTGTTTAGCAAGGGAAGCGCAGAGGGGAAGAAATAGGGTCCACAGGGAATGAAGGGGACGGGTGTCTCCCATCCAACTTATACCCGGGATCCGCACAACCAGTTTTGTGGCAAAGAACCCAGCGGAAGAAGCCCAACCCTTGAAGGACAGAATTGTGTTTACTTGCTTTTTCGCTTCCAGGGGGAAGGTCCCGGGGGTTTCAACGTGTGGAGCACATTTGTGGTCCCCCCCCAAAACACCATTTTTTGCCAAAGTCCCAGGGGTCACACCGCCAAAAATAGAATTTTACTCATTTTTTTGCACTCTCTTGTCACCGTGTTTTCAAACCCCCCGGAGCCACACTGCCGAAATCCAAAAATTCGGACATTTGCGCAAATGCGCAAATAAACATAAAAAAGCTTAAGTGCGAATCCGGCCGCCTAAGACACTGGAGGTCCGGCCCCTTTGATCCGTAAATGCATGCAGTGCAGCGTTGCAAAAGCAGAAATAAAGGGGGATCCAGAGGGGGGATAAGGTTACGTGGGTTCGCTGGTGAGGCAGGTGCCTGTGAGGTTAGAGGTGCCCAAAAACGGAACTGGACGGCCGACGTGCCAGCTAGCTTGGTCCACTCTCCGGTGCCAGCTGGCTTGGTCCATTCTCCCGATGGCGCAAACGCTATTTTGTTGAAACTCCCAATCAGTCAAAAGGTGGAGCCAGAACCCCAAACGTTGGACTCTGGGACGGTCTGCTGCCCCCAAAGGCCTGGGGAACAAAGCCCAGACTTTGGCAGTCAGGGTAACCCCCCCAAATAATACCCCCCAAATAATACCCCCCCAAATAATCCCCCCCTTGGGTTCGACTTGGGCGACCGAGTTAACACCCTCCCCCCAATTTCGGGATTTTGACCTGAAAATTTGGGTAAAAATCACAATCTCTGACAACAAATTACGAAAAAAATCAATTTTTCTGGATCATCTGGCATCCAAAAATGCTAAATTCAATGAGAAAGTACAAAAAATGACCCCAAATGGGGTTTTGGGTGCTATTTTGGGTCCTAAACCCCCCCCCGAATAGAAGCCCCTGGGGGCTTCTATTCGGAACGTTGGTCGAAAACCGAGGGAGGGGGGCTTCTATTCGGGGGGGGGGGGGCACTATTCGGAAAAGTGGTCGAAAACCAGGGGGTCCAAGAATTATCAAGAAAATTATTTGTGGGTCCACATGTCCTACCTTTCCAAACCATGTCAAATTTGCTGCAAATGTTACCCTTGTGGATGCATTGGATCATGAAACATAAATCACCCAACCCTCATTTAACCAATGCCTGAAGAAACCAAATTGCCATCCGTCCCAATTGACAGATCCACGGGCAGGGGCCTACCATTCGGGGGGGGCACTATTCGGAATTTTGGTCGAAAACCGAGGGGGGGCTTCTATTCGGGGGGGGGGGGCACTATTCGGGGGGGGGGCTTCTATTCAGGGGGGGGGGTTACGGGACTTCGAAAAATTTCGAGAATTTTGGGGTGCTATTACCCCCAAAATAATACCCCCCCTCGGGCCGGGACTTCGGGCGAAAAAATAATACCCGGGGGGGGGGTTATTTGGGGGGGGGGGTTACCTGGGTAACGAAGCTCAGGGCCGCCGCAAGCGCAGGGGTCCAGTAAAAAGCGCATCGCCCACTGCCAAAGGCGGCGGTCCGCTACGAGCACGCACACCCACACACACACACACACCCCACCCACACCCACACCCACACCCACACCCACCACCCACACCCACACCCACACCCATTTGGATGGATGTCTAAACAAAATCAACAAAAATCACAGGTAGAGTCCAAATGGAAGCGTACCTGTGTACCTGTGTACCTGTGCTTCTGTTTGGGGAGGGGGGTCACATCACTTTCGCAGTTGTGCAAATGGACCAACACGTTAATTATTTCAGATTGAAGTATGACCCGGCGGTTGAGCATGTGAAAACCATTTTTTTTAACCCTGACACATCAAAGGAAACACCAGTGAAAAAAAAATATCCTGAAATGAGCTGAAAAGTGCCTTCACCTCTGCTCTATACAAATATGCATTGGCTTTGGGAAAAAAAAATCGGGGTTCATGGGGCATAAAAATTGGGGTTCCGGGGGGAGGGTCCAGCAAGCACCATTCTCCAGCCGGCCCGTTGGACCCTTCCGGGGGTCCTTCCTGACTGTAATCTGTGAGTGTTACATTTACCAAGTTGTGGAAATGCACCAAAATTCTTTTTTTTATTTTGAAGATGAATAGCGGGGACCTTTGAGATAAGAGCAAAGCGGAAACAAAGCATCCAAGAAGTTGAGGCGTTTGAGCACATCAAAGGAAGCGTACCAGGTTATTACGGGGGGTCCGGCCAGCGGGGAGCTGGACCTGGCGGGTACCCAAAAAAAATGCCCCAAAACAGCCCAAATCAGCTGGGTTGGCATGTTTCAGCCAAAAATGGGGGTGAACCCCCGAAAACCACCCAAAAAATGCCATTTCTTGGCCATTTTGCCCCCTTGTTGCAAAATTTTTTGGCGCTTTGCGCCGAATTTTTTTGCGAAAATTTTTTCGGCCCCGCCCAGTTTCGCCGGGCTGGCCCGAGCTTTATTTCAGTGGACCCGGGGGGGGGGGGTTCGCAGCCTGGCGTCCCTCAACCACAAGTCAGAGTTCCAAACACTGTGCTTTCCACATATAATATTTGTTGTGTGCGGAAATGCCGCAGGGCACTGCAGTGCTTCGGAAAGCAAACAAAGGGGGTTTCTGTCACCTGACCTTGACCCCGAAAATGAAAAAAATCCAAACAATACACAAAAACCCTGGTTTTTGTCCCCTGCATCTCGTACGGCAACTGACAGTCCAGTTGTGGTCTGGAACCCAGGGGAAACACAAACGTTAGGTCATTTCGTGGAGGGCAAGAAATACCAAAAAATTTGGCCCACCCTGGGATTCATCCACGAGAAATTTTGGCGCTCTTCCACAGAGGGACGGTGTGTAACAAGCAATCCAAAAAAAAAACTGGACCCAGATCCAGAAGAGAAAAAGTGATGTTTTCGCAGAGAAGCGGACAAGAATCCTGCTCAGCATGAGATCGGCCGCCAACATGGAAGACGGTTGGCATACACAAGGTGCAGCGAGGTGAGTTTTCAAAGCATGACGGGGCAAGCAGAGTGATTTGGACCGCGCCGGTCTCAGGAGGCTAAAACCGTTTTTTTAGGCAAGTTAGGGGACGGTGGGATTATAAATGAGGGGAGGGAATTTGATATGAGGCCATGGGGAAATTGCAGGAAAATTGCGGAAATTATTCAGATAATTATGGGGAAATGTTGACATAGAAAAGTGATTCATTTCAGCTGGATGTATCTTTTTTCCGAATTTCAGGGCACTTTGGAATCTGCACACGAAGCGCAGCAGCAGGGTCATTCAACCAATGTGGAGGAAACCAGTGAACAGATCATTAGAATCCTGTAATCTTTACATGGAGATGCCTGACAGGATTCCCACCACTGAGTAGAAAAGGAGCAGGAAAAACTGCGGAAAACACAGAAACGTTGCAGGTCCCCCGATAAATCTCCAGGGTTGTGGCCCATGCCGCTGCCGTGAAGGTCGAACCCACGGCTTTAGCACGAAAAAAGGCACGGTGATCAAAAACCCTCGTCAGCGGAGGAAGAGAGGGTGAGGGTTGGTGGAGGAGGAAAGGAACGAAATGTGCGGAAAGCGCAGCGGCGGTTCACTCCGCGGCTGCGTCCTTCTTCTCCATCCGCTGCAGGGCAGCCCATTGTCTCCCACCACGGTGAGGCCAACAACGAACTCGAGCCTCCCCAATGGAGGCTGAAGGCGCAGTTGGATAAAAGTAAGGTATGGTTTTTTTAACGGGTTCAATTTTGGGTCCCCGATGCTTTTCTTTGATGCGCCATTTTAAGATATTTGAGAATTTTGATCTTTGACCTCATCACGGCCCAAAAAAAAAAAACTGCCAAAACGGGCTGTGTTTGGGGCCAGGCACACAGCTGGCCCTACCGATCTATACATACGGGGCCCCAGGGGCTTGATTTTGGGTACCCAGTGTTTCCATCGATTCCCCACCATACCATTTTTCTGAACCCCCAGAGGGGGTCACTTCCACTCTTCTAAAAAAAATAGTGACTCGCTGTTTCTTTTCAGAAAACCTACGTGCCTTCAATACCTTCATTCACTCCAGTGCTTGCATCCACTCCAAGCAACTGGGCAAGCAACCAGGTTTCTGCTCAAGGGTTCGCCGTACCAAGGGAGAAGCGGACTGCAGCTGGTGCAGGTGGTGCAGGTGGGACTGTGTTTGATGTGACCTTATGTGTATGATTGAACTGCACATCCCGGAGTTGACGCAAGCACCGGAGTGGATGCACGTATGACACGTATGACGTTTCCTGTTTTGGGGCGTTCACCGACAGCGCGCGTGGCAAGTACGCATCATGTGTGTGCCAGTGTGGTGTTGGGTGTGCCAGTGTGGTGTTGGGTGTGCCAGTGTGGTGTTGGTGTGGTGCCAGTGTGGTGTTGGGTGTGCCAGTGTGGTGTTGGGTGTGCCAGTGCAGATGTGTGCCGTCACCCTCCCCCTTGGTGACCATCCTCCCCCCAGACCACCCCCAGGGGTGTCCTGCCTGACCGGCGCACCGCGTCCTCCATCACGCGCATGAAGTCCTTCGTCTGGCCGGTCTTGCTCTTCGCGGCGCCGAAGATGGTGCCCAGCCGGTGCAGCCCCTGGGCGCGGACCCGCTTCGCCTCCAGCCCGAGGGAGAGGTCGGCGAGCAGCTTCTGGCACGCGGCCTGGGGGGGGGGGCAGGAAACCACACTGACACACAAGCGCACATTGGCAGGCACACGCACATCACGCACGCAGGCACAAAGAGAGGGAGGGGCACAAACACACAACGACATGACAAAGGCACGCAGGCACAAACGCACGGACACACACACACAAGGCACGGGACACAAACTGTCAAAAAAAAAACTGCTCGTTCAGGCTTTTGCTCAAGGACCCCAGGGGGTCCATTGGCTAGCCATTTTGCTAGACACTGGAAAAAAGGGACTAGCTAGGGACCCTCTTCCCCGGGGGGTCCCCCCAACTGGGAAAAAAAATCCTCTGGTGCTGCGCGCTGAGGTGGAAAATGAGGTTTTGAATGGGTTGCTGGGCTGAGTTTGTTCCAGGAAAAAAAAATCCAAAAAAATGGCCGAAAATGGGCATTTTTAGACATTTTGGGGGGTCCAAAAAATTTTTCCACCCTTTGCGCCGGTCACTGGAAAAAAAATTTCTGCTGGCTAGCCCTGCTAGCAGACCCCTAGGATTTCCACTGGCCAAGTTTGGACTTGGGGGTACTACCCTTAAGCAGAAGCCTGGGCTGGTCACACGTTGTGCAAAATCGCAAGCTTTATCAACTCGGATGCCGCTTCTGCTTCTTGCACTGACATGTCGTCAACACCTCTTTTGCCCCCTGATCACAGGAAACTGTCTTTGCGGAAAGGTTTTCGGACAGCCAAGGAAGCTTCGGCCCAGGCTCTGTTGGATAATCCCATTGAGGCCACAACAACCCCCAAAATCACACTGCTGGAAGTTTTCAGAAACCGACCTCCGACAACAACGACCCTGACTGCAGACCACAGGTTTTGTTAGCACCTGGAGGCGGGGCCCGGGGGGGGGGGTTGGGGGGACCCGGGATTGGAGTTAATAATTGGGATCTAAAAAAATTTTCAGCACTTCATGCCGAAAATAGAGGGAAACCCCTCCGGATACCCACAACCCGACCCCAGGGAACCATGATTTGAAGAAAAAGTTGCCTGGAACCTTGTTGTTTGGGGGAGGGAGCAAATTCATTTCATCAACTCAAAAAAAAGCTTGGAAAGAATGCTGCAGCAAGCCACCTGGCAGGTGTTCTCAATGTCGATGAGCGTGACGTTCCACACAGTCTCCAAGAAGAACGGCACCATCTCCTTCTCAACCATTCCCATCTCCGGGGCCTCTGTGGCGAGTGCACAGCAGAACCTGCTTTTCTCCAAGACAATACGGGGCGGTCCTCAACAGGGAAAAACAGCTTCCGTCCCAGCACATTCAATGAAAATTTCATGGGAAAAAATGGACAAAAAAAATGGCCATATTTTGGCAAAAATGGGTCGACTCAGGGGAAAAAGGTGATTTTTGGCATCCTTGGACCGTCGACATCCACCCAAAACGCCCAAAATTTCGTTTTTCGACATTTTGATTTTTGCCCCCATTCGATCCCCGGATCGGCCGTTGGCCGTCCCTTGGGCCTCAGGGCGGTCCTTAAGGGGCGGTCTTTAAGGGAACAAAAAAAGCTTCCTGTCCCTTATGGACCGACCTGAGACAGTGATGACGATACAGAAATGCATCATGACCTCGCAATTTGACAAAGAACAACCAGGCAAGCCAACCAGAAACCGAAAAACATCAAACGTTGGACGGATGAACCTGAAAAAAGCACATAAGCACACATTTCATCTAAAAAACTCAGAAATTCAAATGTACAAAAAATGAATTGAAAACAAAAAATCTCCCCAGATACAAAAAAAGGCAAGAAAATTTGCCAATAAAGAGACATTGTCAAGTTAAATTTAAATGCAAAAAGCTTCGGTTAAAAAAAAAAACAACAAAGAATCACAAAGGCCAGGGCACCACAAAGTGAAGCCACAGCACGCCTCCTCCGTCCGCCGCGGCAGTCTCCTGCGGCGCCATGCTGCGCATCTTGCGGTACATCCGCCACGCGGAGCCCACACCTGGAACCGCGTCTTCAGCGCATGGCCCTGGGCCTCCCACTTGGCCCTGCGGGGGAAGTGCCGGGGACGTACATGTGGGATGGCGACCCCACACCCAGGCATAATTTTTTTTGGCAAAACGCCGAAAAAAATTCAAACAAAACGTCAAAACCATTCCGGCAAAACTTTCCCCAAACGAGCAAAAACACAGTCGCAAAACCTCGGCAAAAGCAAGCCACTGCGGGAAAAAAAATAATAATATATTCCTGGCATCTCTGGAACATTGAATATCCACCCACGTTCGAAAAACTGGGATTCTCGGCTGTTTTGATTTTGGACCCCATTGGATGCCTGGATGGCCCTAGACAGAATAGAACCTAAAAACCTTAAATTGCCTCAAAAAACCTTAAAAATTGCCTCAAAAAATTTGAATTTTTTCGCCTGAAGAAATTACCTGCAACCAGGAAGGGAAGGATGGGTTGGGTTGCTGGAATTCCCGTTCATCCGGTAACCCCATTCCCCAAGATGCGACATGCTTTTGCAGAGGTGGCTTCAGTTTGTCACGGTCAATCAGAGGCAGGGCGGTCCTTCACGGGGAAAAAAAAAAACGGCAAGACTAACTCACTGGGCCCCCCGGGGGGGAGGGCCCAGTGGTTGTACCTACCGGGGACTTCGGCCACCCAGGTGAAACTACTGGGCCCCCCTTTGCTTTTTCATGGGAAACCCACCCCGCCGGCGGAAAAAGTTTCCGCCGGCGGGGGTAATCTGGTTGTTTATGGGAATAGGGTTAGGGTTCGGGAGTGGAGTTAGGGTTAGGGTGAAGGGTTAGGATTAGGGGAAATTCGGCTGTTGGGCCGGATTTCGGCCGAATTCAGGCCGAATTTCAAGGACAATTTTTCATGTGGATTTCGACCCGATTTCGGCCTAAACTCTTTCCTAAATTGTAACCCTAACCCTAATCCAATTCCTAACCCTAACCCCACCCCCTAAATTAACGGGAATTCTGCGAAAAGGGGTGCGAAATACAAAATTTGGAGTTGGCGAAAGAAGTGGGACCCCCACCCCCAGGTTAAACCACTGGGCCCTCCCCCCCCCAGGGGGGCAGTGAGTTAGTCTTGCCAAAAAAAAACCTCCTGTCCCAGCACTGTTCATCCTCTCAAAACGTTTAAAAAAATTCATTCTTTTTGACATTCTAATTTTTGACCCGTTCGATCCCGGATCGGCCGTTGGCCGTCCCTCAGACCCAGGGTCGGTCCCTTGAGGGGCAGTCCTTACCGTCCCTTATGAACTGCCCCGGCCAAAGGGCTTTTCGGACAAAATGCGTCATAAATCCCGATTTGCAGACAGAGTGGACAAAAATTACGGAATGCAGAAATTTGCTCATAATACCCAAAAATTTGTGTTATAATAGTTGTGCTGTAATTTGTTAAGCATAATTTTTGACTGGTGTGGATTTCCCACACCATTGGGAGGATGACACCTGCTGAGAGGGAAAATGCATGCCAGAGGGTGATATGATCCAAACTTTGGGGTTCGGTTGTTGGACATTTTTGTTGATTGATGAAAATTGCAGGGTAAAAATAGACAAAAATTACAGTAGATAAAAACTGCTGTAAAAAAAAGAATTGGTTGATTTTGATTTTGGAAGATAAATTTTGGTGAAATTCTGTTTTCAACCGCTTTTTTGGCATGTGTCGAGCAGCTTTGCCCCTGTTTTCAATCAGGAAACTGAACGAATTATGGCATTTTAGCCTGAAAAAGTGCAATCAAGAGTCAATATTTGCTGGCATTTTGGCATTTTTTGTCGCTTTTGAGTCATTTTTGACTTTTTTGCAGCCATTTTTGGTCACATTGGGCTGAGGTCTTAAAGCGCCTTTAAACTGGGCTTAGGAGCGTTTGTTGAAAATTCCTTGTGGTTCAAAATATAACACCTGCTTCTGGATTTAAACTGAACTTGAACCAAAATGATTCACCGAAAATTCAAAAAAAACGTTAATTCTCTGGACAAACACAGAAAATTTTAGAGATTATTTCCAGGATGCTTATTCCTCATTTTGACCCTCTCTCCGTACCAAATTCTTGCCGCCCCATGTGAATGCAAGCCAACCAACACAACACAACGCAACCAAATCACATGGTCCACTCTCTTCCCCTCTGGTTTGATGTTCACACTGACATATCATGGAGTGGCACAGACCCAATACGGCCGAGGGCCTGGTCCGCCATGTTGGTGTAGATGTACCCGATGGTGTGCAGCATGTCCTCCCCGAAGGAAAGCTTGGAAAGGAAAAGCGCACATCAAGAGTGACGACCATCCGAGAATGGAAAAAAATAAATAATATAACGATAAAAATAAAAATATGAATTTTAATAAAATAAAATAATTATAAAAAGAAATAAAATACCAATAATAATAATAATAATAATAATAATAATAATAATAATAATAATAATAATAATAATAATAATAATAATAATAATAATAATATAATAATAATAATAATAATAAATATAATAATAATAATAATAATAATAATAATAATAATAATAATAATAATAATAATAATTTAATAATAACAAAGTGTGCCATACGACAATGTGCATTTCTGTTAAAAACAGAAATGAAGGGGTACACTTTTATTTCTATTCGAGGGGAGCCCACGAGACGCAGGGGGTCCGACATGGATGGTTCAAGTCCCCGGGATGGTCCGTGCAGTTCCCCATCGTTTCGGGCAATTTTGGAAAAATCGATTTTTTGACCCGCCTTGCAGCCTGTGCACAGCACAGCCTTCCGGGGGTGAAATAAATCGATTTTTCGAAAATTATTCAAAACTGATGGGGAACTACACGGATCCACCCGGGGACCCAAACCAACCACGGGGGACCCCCAAGTGGCCTGTATACACCCCACATGCCCCCGGCCCGCCGGACCGTTTTTCGGCCTGTACGGGGCCCCCAAAAAGTGGTTTCCACAGGACTTGGCCGTTGTTCAGCCTTCCGGCCCCGAAGACGCTTAAGTCCTCAAATTTGGGGTCCAACCCCCAGTTGCACCCACCTACGTGTGCAGTCACGACCCGGACCCATGCCATCCAACGGAGGGACCCCCTGTCCTGTGGAGAGTATCACTTCAGATCGGGTCGACCGACTGTCATATCCCGGGAAAAATTCTTTATTATTATGTGTAGTAGTAGCAGCAGCAGCAGCAGCAGCAGTAGTAGTACTTAGGAGTCCCCTATTTTGGGCCGTGGCGGCTCCTACTGGGACGGTCGGACCGAAACTCCGATACCTACCTACCCCCCCCCCGTTTGGGGTTTGGCCACTCTCAATAAACTAGGTCCCGAACCCTGGCGGAACAGCGGACCTATACCTACTTGTGTGAACCACCCCCGAATAGAAATAATAAGATAATAAGCGTATATCTGATAATATTTAATGATAATCTGATAATCTGATAATATTTAATAATCTCGGGTTATGTGTGCAGCCAAACCTCCAGGTTTTCTTTTGTGGTTGGAGGGTCCCCAGTGCATTTTGCCCGCGGGAGTTTCCTTCGATTCCCCACAGGCTCCGAGATCGATTTTTGACCCCGAAATGGTCCAAATTGTTCTGTCCAGAAACCAATTTCCTCAGAAATGTGACACCCGGTTTCAACCACCAAACCTTCTGGCGACTGGCGGCAATGGTATGTACACCACCTGATATAACCATGAGGGATAACTCTACCTTAACTCGGGCTGGCGACTGACCACTCCTTTTGCACTCTCAGTGTTCGTCATGATTTTGCTTGCTGTGTTATTGTTATTGTTCTTGCTGTAAACCCCCCCAATTTAAAAAACCCCAAAAAATACCCCCGTCCAGGAATTCGGCTGCCCAAATAATGTGCCCCTGACAGACCCATAGAATAAAATCAAGCAAAGCAGAAAACCCTCAATTTCCGTCCAAAACATCACATTTTTGGAAACAGAAAAAAGACCTGTACCAAAACTTCAGGTAAAACGCCCCAAATATAAAGCTCCCAAGGGTTTGGTTTTGCCACCCGAATATGAAGCCTCCCCCCCCCGATATAAAGCCTGACGATGGTTCCATTCAGGAAAAAGAAAGAAGAATTTAGAACAATTGCACATTTTTGGGGAAATTGAAGGTACACAAATCAGAATTTGGCATAAATTTGGTACTTGACTGCAGTTGAAGGTCACAAAAGTTTATAGTGTCCTACCCAGAAAAGTTTAATCCCCTCCCAAATGTAAGCCCCCCCAAATATAATGCTGTCCGTGAGGGTCTTAAAATACAGTCCAAATATATGAAGACGGTGGAGCCTTTACATTTGGGGGGTTAATATCAACCCAAATAAAGTGTCAAAAATGTGCAAAACATGTAGAATCAGAAATAGTGTAGATATGTGCTATTGAGGGTTTTTGAGTTTGAAAAAAATTGCAAAAATAATATACCCCAAAATAAGATACCCCGCCCCAGTCCCGTATTCGGATGCTCAAATAACACACCCGTGTATTATTTGGAGGTGGGTTAGTTGTTGTGCTTGTAGCTTTGACCCAAATTTTTTCAGTTCACCCACCAGCGGGCTGTGGCAGGACCATTATGTTTTTTAAGGTGCCTTAAAGAACCTTAAAATGGCTGGAAACGTGTCTTAAAACTTTTGGCCGAAATGCCTTAAAATGCCACATTGTCAATTTTTTTCAAAAAAGATGTCGGCAAAAAAAGGCCAACTCCAGAAGGGGAAATAATTTTTTTCATCATTGTCTATCAAAAATATGTGTTTTTGACTTTTTTGGTTTTGCACCCCGTTCGATCCCTGATCGTCCTTGGACCTCCCTTGAACTTGCTAAAAAAAATTGTTTTAAAAAGCCTAAAAAAAAAAACGCCTTAAAGTGCCTTCCAAATTGAAAAAAAAAATGCCTAAAAAAAACCACAACGCCTGATTCCCACATGTGGGCTGACCTCCCCAAAAACGGGTCCCGGACCGTGATTGACTGGCGCACCTATGCCCTGGGTGAACCAGCGAATAAAAATAAAGCACGCGATAACGTAAAAATCATAAAAGAAAGCAACAATTCCCTGGAAAACCACTATGTGTTGGCCAGATCAACGCAACACTGGACGAGGTCGTCCCTTGTCTGCGCAGGAAGATATGGACAAGAACAGGGGGTACTTGCTTTGGCAAGGCCGGTGCAAAGGCTAAAGGGTTCCAATGTAACAAAGGTGTTATGTATTGGGGGCTGACCTGGCGTTTGCCTGAGGACCTTGTGGGGGTGGTCCACTGGTTGGGAAATTCTACTGGCTGCAGAAGAGCACCAGGGGGTTCCCCGGACTGGATATAAAAATTCCATACGGCGCTTCGTGTCGATGTGGAAATGGGGTTTTGAACTTTCGTTGCAAACTTTGTTCCAACGCGGGAAATACCAAAATTAAAAAAAACCACCGACATTTTTGTCATGTTTAGGGGCCAAAAAAATGCCCACGTTTTGCACAGGTTCGTAGAAAAAAATTTTCCTTGTCTGCCTCAGACCTCCCCAAGGGGGGGGGGGCTCCACTAGAAACTCTGCTGGCAAATTTGGACTGGCTGCTGTCCAGCCCCCCTGGGAAGCACACTGCATTCCTTAAGCAGAAGCTTGGGCGCAGACCTGTTAATCAAACCCTTTTTAAAAATGAAAACAACATTGAAATGGAGTCATGGTAATTACCACTGTCAAAACAGGAGGGGATTGGGAGAGCATTGGCAACAGTGCCAGTGCAGCCTATTTCAGAAGCCCGTGAAAAGGTCCAGTTGAAGAGCTCCGCGAAGGAATTTCGGGGGCACTTTGGAGACACCTCGGCCAAGTCTTGCGCGTGGCGGTCATCGCTGACAGCAGGCCGCGGTCCCCATCACAAAAGCATGCCATTGTCTCGGGAAGCAAAGAGAATTTAAATTGCTCATCACGCCGCGTATTGTTGACACCCCGAGAAGGTGGGGGCGTTTTCAAAAAAGTCTGTTTGGCTGGACTTCTTCTGGTACTGCAGGCTCTCCCCCCCCGGGAAAAAAAAAACACACAGCCTGGTCTCCACGAAGCCTCCTCATGGCCGTCGACGTAGGCCTGCAGCATGCTGGCCAGCTTGACCGCAACCGGGTCTGACGGCGGTCCTGTGGGTGGGCGCCCATCGCACCCCGGCCGATGCAGAACCCATCGCCCTCCTCAAGTCAAACCTGGCCAGGGTCTGAATGAGGGGAGAGGGGGCCCTCTCCGAAGGGGGATGGTTGGCCTCCGCCCACACAGGGAATATGGCGCGAAGCGATGGAAACATTTGGGGCTTGAAGTGAACCCAAGAAAGTGTTTTCCACACCTTTTTTTTAAGGGACAGCCAAAATAATGCAAATTTTCGCTTTGCTCGAGTTTCGGGCCCGGAAAGAAATTTTTTGGTTCCCAAGTGGCGGAAAATGGCCAAAACGAAGGATTATGTCCACCCCCCCCCATTCAAACATCGCTCATATAGTTCCCTGACCCTGGTCCACACAGGTGCGTGGTCTCAGAGGTTTGATCATTATTTCCGACCAAATATACCTCTCCAAAGAACTCAAGACCATGAAATTGAAATCTTGAAATCCTTGAACTCCTGCCAAACATTTGCTTCTGCAACTGGGGCATCTGGGGGCATGCTGTCTCAAAAAATACATTGCCCAAATCTGACACTTACGGTAGAACGGATGTCTGCCTAGATAGCAGAAGAGCCAGCCCATATTGCAAATCCCATCCCCAAACAACACCCACAGCTTTACAGCAAATCCCACCTGGCTCAACCCTTGTTGCCCTGGAGAGCCTTTTCCAAA
>CAAHFI011773344.1:0-10995 GCA_900893395.1 Euglena gracilis
TGAGTAGGCTCGGGCCCCCGCGGATTATCGATGTGACCTGATTTCTGGACCCAAAAAGTTAATAGCCTATAGGTTAGGAGAGGGTCCCTAGTTCGTCCAGAGCCCTCATTTTGCCCGCAACTCCGCGCCGGGCCAGAGATATGGCCGGAACAAAAAAGTTGTCAACAGTTTTTTTTTAAAAGAAAGTTTGTTTGACCGGCAACAGGGGGTCATTTTTGGGGTCAAAAAATCGAAAAATTCAAAATATCTCGAAAACGCCGGGGAGTTGAGAAAAAGTACAGAATACCTCATTCCACAACTTTGGGACACCCTATCCACCGGTATGCGCGGTTTGGGCCAAATCCTCTTTTGGACGAGATACGGCCGTTTTGGGGTTTCGCCAGGGGGGGGGGGACTCTGCCAAAAATGGGTCATTTTGGGGGTCAAAAAATCCAAAAAGTCAAAATATGTCGAAGACGCTGGGGAGTTGAGAAAAACTGAAGAGTGGTAAGCTTCGCTCTTACTCTAAAGAGATAAGAGCTCAGCGACCCCCCCTACAAGGAAAATTGTTGCAGTTTTTGTTACTGGAAAAGTCTGGGACAGCCATTCAGAATTTTTGGCTGTGGCTGGATTAATGTATTTTTTTGTCAAGCCATTCTTGTGCGATTTTTTCAAGTGCCTCTTTCTTCTCACTGTGCATGAAAAAAAGGCTTCTGTCTGGTTGGCTTTGTCCCCTCCTTCAAAGGTATGTGTGCATAACCATATTGCCCTCTTTCGGGGGGGGGTCTGGAAATGACCTTGACCGAAATACCGTGCCCCTGTAGTCGTGCAAAACTTGTTCCCTAAACTTAACCACTTTCATCCTCGTTTTCGTACTCCCCGTCCCTTGCAGTTATCATTCGGTTGATAACTTGCGCTGGGGGGATCACTTCCCTCCAAATTTGTGGCAACCTCCCTGCGGTCCTCGTCACTCAAAAATTGCAATTCCTGGTCCACTGCATCCAAAGTTAAACAAAGACCAAGTTTTTGCAACCCAAACGAAGACACGTCCGTCACAGTCACATTGTTCACTCAAAATGTTGTGTCATCCCTGAATTTTTGCGGACGCCTCCGTCTTTCAACACCCCGCAGAAAAATCAGATCTATGCTGTATTTTTCCAGTGCCTTGAGTTGTGGAAAAATATCCAGGTTTGCCTCCGCCAACCAAGGTTAAGAAAGAATTGCGTCAGATTCGATATGTGCCTCATAAAGTTCAACTTCGTGTTCCACACACCTAGGTTCCATTTCCTCATTACAATTTTGTTCGAAGGATCATTTTCACCTTAGCACATCTGCTCCCCCCGCCAAAGTTTGCCCATTGGCCGTTTCAAACCTCAGCAGTTTATTAGCAGGATACATCAGGTGGTCCATAAGTCAACCTAACCTGCGTTCTCAACAGAACTTGTCTGTCCTCCCCAAATGTCTTTGCTCCTCACCGAGTTTTCACAACTCCCCTTCAACATTCTCATTTTCAGCCGAACCAATTTCTTCTTCCCTGGGGCTGCCCCCCCCCCCCTGGAGGGTTGCCTTCTATCGATCAACAAGGCCCACACGCTCCAATGGGTTTCCTCAAAATCCTCCCGTCAGCCTGAAATAACTTTGTACACTTGGAAAAATAAAGCTTTTGGAAGCCATAGCCACCAGATTTTTCACGTACCTCCTATTCCAGTCTGGGCAAATACAATTTGCCAGACAATTGAAATTTTGTAGTTTTTCAGCCACCTCAGGCCAAAAAAGTCCCGGGGTGTTGATACACAACGTTTCCTCCGCCCCCCATTCCTTTTTCATGGCGTTATCTTTCTCCCCGTAAAACTTTTCACACCTGGTATTTTGGATGGTTGCAAAGCAATCCAGTTCCGCCTTAACCCGATATCCCTTCTCAATTTGATCCATACAAACTTTCCTAACAGCACAATCCTCCCTAAGAGATCCGCTTTTTTCGTTCCAACACGGTTAAAAAAATGCTGCACCAGTTGTTTGGGCATACTCCATTTTTTCTCGGTACCAACTGTCATTCCATACCCTCCCAACTTGTCACGGTGATTCCTCCCCCCAGGAATCAAATTCGCGCAGGTCTGGCCATCGCAAGGTTCGTTTTTCAGGTGGCTCATATTTTCACTCACCCAGATCCGGGTGGGTTTTTTGCTATGCCCAATCTGAAAACTGACAATAGTTAACATCGACAAAATTGAGGTTTTGAACACAGAGGCTTTTCCGCAAAAGTGCATGACGGGGATTTTTAATCCACCACAACTTTGGTTTGAAATATTCGACAATTTCCAACATTTTTTTGACCAGCCGATCTGCCCCCTCCAAATTTCTGACTCCCAACGTTTGACCAAGCTATATTCTGTACAGGGCACCTTTACAGGGATGATCTGAAAATATCCAGGGCTGTACCCCCAATGTCTCCATTCCAAAATATTTGCACAGTGGGTTGGGTTAAATCTGGAGTTTATGTCAACTGACACAACCTTAAACCCCTGCTCTCTCAGGAAATCCCCAACCGAGCCCTTACCTCAAAAAAGGTTTAAAGCTCTTTTCTTTACGGAAGGGTGTGAACGATCTCTTACAAGATCTGATTTTTCGCAGATTTGCACGTCACCCGCAAACACACCCGACATACCTTGCACAGAAATCTCCTGGGATGGCAGATTTTTCATCGTGCTTTCGTTTTCAGTCACACAAGGTTTTCCTTGCCACCTTGGATTTGCGTATGTCTCTGTGTGGGGCTTGGTATGCGAGCTCGTGGCGGCTACCACCCCAAACGGTCCTCCACGGCTGTCCTGCTATCGGTTTGCTTTCCCACTTCCTTTGCCTTTGCCTTTTCCACCGTCCTGACATTTTCCCCCAGGCCAGTCATTTCTATTGTTTCCTTTCACCCAAGAATTGTTTACTTTGCCCTTTCCTTTGCCTTTGCCTTTGCCAACACCAGACTATGAATAAAAGGTTTGTCGATTTGAAGGCCATGACTGATTTCCCTGAAAATTGGCATTGGCATTGAAATTCCATCCAGAATCGTTTCTCCATCTTCCACCCATTGCCAAATTGACACTGCTGGGGTGGTGGTTGCAGTGACTGTGATCGATTCGCCGGCACTGAACTTTTCACGAGGGGGTTCACATTTGCTTTGGTCACTGGAGCTGCCACCTGTGAATAATATGATTTTTTCGACAGGTTTCATCAGATTTTTACCCCCCTTTGCTGGCCGTGCTGGGGAGGGTGTCCTGGACCCCGATCTGCCTTTGCAGACCTGGCCCTCGGCTTTTCAAAACCATTTGGCTCTCTGGAACTTTGTAGGTGCCTTGATTATCCCTGGATGACAATTTTCGCTCAACAATGCAGAGAATTTCTTCACCTCCAATTTTTAGACATTCCTCCTCAATTTTGATCCTTTTATCTCTGCCTGTGATTGGTTTCCCACCATAGGTGTTGGAAGATGTCTTTCCCGGGGGTCGAGCCAAAATGCTTTTCTTGGCACAACCAAAATGAAAAAAATTTTCTTTCCTCCCGGCACTGAAGGGGCTGGGACGCTAACGTCTCTTTGAAGTCCAATGGAGCCCAGGTACAGGGTGAGGGTCCCCCCTTGTTCACTTCCGAACTGAACTGGACATGTTGACTTCCCGGAGGGGGGGGGAGGGGGTCGGGCGCCGAAGACCGGGAATTTTTTTGAGAAAAATACCCTTTCCGGTGTTCGCCCGTCGTTCCGTTTTTCGGTTTTTCCACGAAGTGAACAAGTACATCCAGCTACATGGGGGGGGGAGCGAGCCCCCTGTGCACTTCCGAAGTGAACTTAACAGGGTGCAGGGGGGGGGGGAGGGGGAGTCCGTGGTCCCGAAGTGGACTACCCACCTACTCCAATGCAAAACAAAAAATACATCAAATAAAACCAAAATAAAAGCAGAAAGCGAAGTATTGGGTAAACCCCTTTGGAAACCTCCCAACTCAACCCAACTGTCGACTTTGCATCCTGGGGTGGGGGGGTTGTGAAGAAGCGATTTTTTCACTTTGCGGAAATTATTATTATTTTTTCATTGAAATTGACCCGCAGAGTTTCCCCAAACTCGGCTTGTCAAGAAAATGGAGGGGGAAGACTGATGGGAATCGGGTTGTATCCAAACAGCCAAGGTGAAAGTGGTTTGTGGGCCTAAAAAAATAATTAGTATCAAAGGAGGGGAAAAAGGTCGGGTTGTGGCCAAAATCAAACACCAAGAAGTGCCATGGGTTTCGGGGGGGGGTGCAATGAGCATGGGCATGAGCAAGGGCTTTATTTCGGCCGCCAAAGGCGGCCAAGACAGTAATGTGTTTTGCAATTTCGTTTTCCAGAAATGTGATTTTAACTGGAAAGGTGGCTGCCGAAGGCAGCCGAGATTGTAACCCTTTGAACCATTGATCATGGCATTGCAAAGAAAAATATCATACTCATGCCAATTTTTTTCTTTCCGAAATCCCGGGGGGGGGGGCGGCCGCCCCCCCCCACCCCCACTTTCTACACACCTGTTTCCAACTGACCTGTTTCAGTTTGTCGCAAATCGTAGGATTGGGCAAAAAGTTTTCGAAATCTAGCAGTAAAACTTTCGAAACCTTGCAGGGCTTTTCCCCAGTTACACGTTCCACGGCACAAACAATGTTTTCCTCAGTTGCTGGCACTCAAGGGTACATTTTGAATTTCGTTCCACGCGTTGATTTCCTGTCCTCCTCATCGGCGACCCAATTTAAAGTGAAATTTGGCAGTTTACCTTTGACAAGTCTTTCTGCCTCATCGTCAGTGACACTTTTCACCTGTCTCCGGGCTGTTTTGAAGTTTATTACAAAGTCTTGCCAACACCGCACAGTGATTTTCCCTTGATTTACGAGGTTGACATCATACCATTTTCTTTCTGGCACAGGTGTGCTGGGATCCAGCATATTTGCCTTCAAGTCTGTCAAATTTCTCCTCGAAAGATGTTTTTCCGTCCATTCAGAATTGCAACTCCTTTTGGTTTGCGTCGTCCAGAATCATTTCAGATGCAGAAGTTTGAGTGGATCAAACATATTTCCATTTTGCAAAGTAACCAACGTCATGAAATATTGCTCTCATTCCTGCACAAAAGACAACCAGTCTGTTGGCCGTCCAAAAAAATTTGGAGCTACTAGGGTTTTCATCAATTGACGCGTTGCCAATGCATTTGATGAAATCAGCCCTGAACCTGCAGGCAGTTCCCCCACAGGTCGTGCACAAACCTGCCTGAAATGTGCCGCCTGTTTCCGTGGTTCAGCCTATTCATATCCTTCAATTTCAACCAATCACAGGTAAATCGTTGTAACCAAAGAGATCAAACTCCCCTAATTCTGATTCTCCAGCTGGTTCTCTCTCATTTACTTTGTCAGATCCACTGTCGCAGATTTGGCAGATTCGGTTTGCTGATTCTTCATCACTAAAAACTCAACCTGAATTGAATCTAGCTTTTGCTGTAGTTTTTTCCGCTCCTGTTGTTCTTTAAAAAGTTCACTGGACTGCTGTTGTAGTAAAAATCCAACCTGCTGTTTCATCGAATTTTCCATTTCAGCCCGAACTTTTTCAGACTGCCCCTCCCTTTCACTCAGCCTCACCCTTTCCTGCAACATTTCACTGATAATCACCTCCAAATTATTCCTTGTTTGCAGCCCAAACTCTCTTTGCACCTCCAACCGGATAGTTTCCTCACCCTTGTTTATCAGGCCACAGACTGTCTCAGTGGGAAAACCTTTCCGGCCCAGAAAATTCTCAAAACTCCCCAAATGATCATTCAGAGCTTTGCTTTCTCGCTCTAGGGACTGTGAGAATTACTTCAATTTTCAACCTGTGCCTGAAAATTGGCACACTCAGCCTCCCACAAACCCTTACATTGCTAAGAAATGATCCCAAAGCGTCACTCCAGACCAGAGCTTAGCTCACCGACTGCAGATTTGACCTGATTAACAGCAATTTCTTGCATTTTTTCCTTCTCTCCCACTTGTTTCACCGCCACATGCATCTCACCTAAAGGTTTCTCAAAAACAACAGCTTCTGAAAAAATACCTCTCATTTTTTTCTCAACCCCCCAATCTGGGTCTCAAAAAACGTGTTTACTCCACCCTCAATTATCTTCACTTTTTTAGCAAACTGCCGTTCCATTTCCACACTCAACAAATGCCTTTGGCATTGGGCCAGATTTTGAACCATTTCACCATTTTGATGAAACTGCAAAAGAAAGACGTTTACGGTTGCACTCATTTCAAAGTGAATTTCACGTCTCACTTTGGCAATGTGATCTGCCATTCGCTGATCGTGCATGCCCAATGCCTCATTATCCAGATTCAATGTCTGCCCCTGTGACATGGCCAATGCCTGCTTTGGCCAGTTTTCTGCCTCACCGACCAGATTTTCAGCTGTTTTCTCATAAGTTTTCCTTCATGCACCAAAAGTCTGCCATGTAAACATTCAATTTTTGGAACTGATTTATTCACCCCAGTTGTTCCAATCGTCATCGGATTGGCCATAAACCGATTCCATGTCCACATCTTGCTGATTTTGAGGACTTTCGGACACAGTTTCTGCAGAAAAACTGGTGTATGGCTGTAAATATCGTGGCTGGGTCTGTGGAAAATCTGGCTGAAGTGGCCGAACAAACTGGGCTGGGCCTGTGTTTGAAGACATTGTTAACGTTGGTTGAAAAATCTGCCAACGCATCTGGACTGGCCACATGATTTCTGGGACAGATGTCTCCGCCAAAAATTGCAGGGCTGGCTGAAAAACCTTTAAAGTCATCTAGGCTGGCCCCATGCCTGCTGGGACAGATTTCACAGCCGAAAATTGCTGGGCTGGGTGAAAAGCCTGTCCAGGCATCTGGGTCGGGACAGATATCTCAACCGAAAACGGCGGGTCTGGCTGAAAAACCTGCAGCTGGGCTGCAGCTGGCTGTGCTGACTGCGATTCTGAACACTGCGTTAACAGCAATGGTTCTGGCTGGGCTGTTAAATACAAAATTCTTTGTTCTGGCCCTGGGCTGATGTCTCGTGATGACACAGAAATTTGCTGAAAGCCTGAAACATTTACCGGCCATATGCCAGAAGCTTTCATTCTTCGCGTAACCATTTCCTGAATTTTTGCGTTTTCAGCATTTTCCTCTTCCTCTGATTCGCTTTCGCAAGTTTGGGGGTCTGGTTCATCATCATTGCTGTGCAGTGGAACCAGTTGTAAATTTTCAGGCCCTGCCACCGCGATGGGCCTTCCACATGTAATCGACCCCCTCTGCGAATCTGAATCAGATTCTGATTCCTGTGTCGTTTCTGAAAATACTGAAGACGATAAAGTTTCTGCAGCCTGAAAGTTGTTTTCTGTCACAGATTCCGTCACGATTTGCAATGGTGCCACAGGTTCTGACAACTGGGCTGCTGAAAATTGAGTTTCCTTTTCATTCTGAAAGCAGGTTTCTGCCACAGATGTCAGAAAATTTTCACCACAATCTGAAACTCTGACATATTGGCCAGGAAACGAGCAGACTTCTGCAGATTCTTCTGAAAAATAACAGACCACAGGGTTGGTAAAACTGTCCTCATGTACCATTCTGCTGGCGCAGCCACCAGAACAGATCTCTGCCACCGTGTCCACCGTCTCTGAAAAAAATTTCCATGACAGGATCACTGAAACAACCTTTGCTTGCCATGTCAGCTGAATCCGAAAACTTTGCACTGATTCTGCTGGCAGAGCCAGCGGAAAAAATCTTTGCGATGAAGTTCACATAATCTGAAACGTCCTCACTGACGAAGTCAGTGAGCCGACCTCTGCTAACCATGTTCAGCGGTTCTGATTTGTCATCAACCGATCTAAAACTTCTTCACTGACAGAGTCAGTGCAGTAACCTGTGCGTACCATGTTCACCGGTCCCACCCCCTGTGAGTCGCCGGTCGCCCCCGCAACCGGCGACTCCCGGTGGGCCGAGTGCCCGGGGGGTAGTCCTCGCCGTACTGGATAAACACCGACAGCAGGGGGGCGGCTGTTTCTGGGGCGGGGCCTGCGCTTTCTTGGGGAATTAGTGGGCTCAAGCCACCATTTTTTCACCCAGGTAGTTTTTCCCAACCCGAGCCGGCGCGTAGGATCGTTTTTTCAATGTTTCTCCATAATTTGGTTGAAATCAAAAAATCTGCCATTTGGAATGTAATCTCACTTTTCTCCTCTCTTTCTCTCTGTCACTCTCACACTCTCGCACTCTCTTGCACACCTTGAAGACAGAACCAACCGGAAAAGCCAACCCACTGAAACCTGAAACAAACACTGAAACTGAAAGTAACTTGCGTGTGAACAAATGAAAGTGAACTGTGAGAACTGAAATGTGCGAACGTGAAAATGGGGCAAACCTGGCAAGGAGGTGAGGAGTAAGGGGTATAGGAGAAGGCGGTGAGGGGGCGGCGTTGTAGGCCGTTAAATTGTCTTCTTGGATTTAACAGCCAAACTGACTTCTATAACCAATGTGTGATTGCAATTCAAAGTCCAGCAACAATGCAATAATCCAAATCCATACTTCAAATTGCACCAACAATGTAACAGTTCAAATTCAATTCCAAAGTATCCCCTCTTTGCCAGATATTGTGGAAAACCCCTCAAGCTCTGCACAAAAAAAACGAAGGTTAGTAATTTGACCCGCTTCAAGTTTCTTTCACGGGGTTTGCCCAACTGTTTTGCTGTTACCCGCGACTTTGCTATTTGAGCGTTCTGGAATTTTTTGGCTGTCGGCGCCAGCCGGCGGCCGACAGGGGGTACCTGTAATTTTACCTCTTGTAAGTTTAGTTGAAACCCAAGATGGTTTCCGATTTGTTTGGGCTGTAGGGTGGACTTTTTACATTGATTTTGAAACCTGATTTGATTAAATCCCTGACCGCTGTGTTCTGGCTATTTTGCAAGATGCCTTCTGTTGGGGCTACCAGTGAAATGTCCTCCAGGTTAATAAGTACCTGGATGCCCCTTTTCCTCAGCAGCTTTTCGAATTTCTTCATTACTGACATGAAAATTTGGGGCATTACATTCAGATCAAAACAACCTGCCTGTAATTCCCAGGTCTTCCCCCCACATGATGTCTTAGAAATGGCTTTAGGGCCTGGCTCACTGGGGTGTGGAAGTAAGCATGGTCAGTTTTCAGCATCCGGCAGCAAGGTCAGTTTTTTTCTGCCGGTGACCTTTTTCCAACAGAGGAAAAATGTGCTGGATGTGATCCAGAACCGCTGAATTAATTCCCTGCAATCGCTTATTAATCTCCATTTTGTCTGCCCCCTCTGGTTTTGAAATAAAAAACCAGGGGATCAGATACTGGGAGGTTGAATCCCTCACCCTCTTTACGTATCTAGTTTTTTCGTAATCATGCAGTATTTTTTCTGCTTGGTTTAGGTTCAAATTTGCTCTGCTTTTTGGGTGGACCCTGTAAAAATATTTACTTGCCTTCCCATGCAACAAAAAAAATACCACAGTTTGTTGCCAGGTGGCCTCACTGGGAAGCTTCAGGGGTGGATGCACTGCAATGTCCAGTAGACATTCTGGGGGGTTTGTCCGCCACCTCCCCCGGGTAATTATTCAAAAATTTCTCCCCAGAAATCATGAAAGCATTTCCACAGACCAAAGTTTTGATGGTCACCCCCTTCTGGGATTCAGCCACCTGATGGCTCCGTTTATTCAAAATGAAAGTCCAAGGGACAAACTGTCTGAAAATCACCCCCTACAGGGGCGTGTTAAAAAATGCAGAGGGAAGAAAATGCCTCCCCCCAGATGGCCCTTGCTTTGCATGATTTGCTCAGGCAAATTTTGGAGTGGAAACAGGAACAAATTCAGACCATTGTCGATTTCCTGGGTCGAAACGCCAGTCTAAAGTGTTATGAAAGTTCTTTCTCACTTTTACTGCTCATTTTGGAAAAAATGTGGGTACCCTCCATGAATCCACAACTGACCAAGTGGCTGACGCTTTAATTGAATTAATCCAATTTAATTCATTAATTAATTTAATTTAATTAACGCTTTAATTGAATTATTCCAATTTTCCAATGCTCAAGCCCGTAATGCATATAGTGCTATGCTGTTGATCCAGGATTTGGTGGACTGAGATTCCATTCCCTGATGTCCCCGTACAAGGAACTTTGGAACCAAGGTTTGGAAAATTGTGCAGCTTTCTGGGATCCCCTACCCATTCTCCTGGGGCTGGCCCAAGCCCCCTTTCCAAATGATATACGTACATTGCGTACACAACTCATCTTTTGTTCACAAGCCCTCTGTTTCTACAGGTCCTCAGATTTGGAGTGGGTAAAACGAACCACAGGTGTCTTGGGCAAGGCGCCATACATACATTAAAATAAAAGGCGTAAAGGCCAGAAGGCTCATAAGTGGGATAGAGTTGTTTCCATTCCCAAGTGTTTAAAAGTGAGACCATTTCATTTGATGATGGCTTATGTGGCTGCAACACGTTCGTTCGTGAGACCGGGGGGCCCTTCTGATTTCATTAAAAAACTCCTTATAAGGCCATAATTGCAGACACAACTGCTTCTATCACAAAGGAATTTTTGGCCAAGCATGGAATGTCCCCCCAGGTGTGGGGGGGCACAGTCCACCAGAGGGGCAGGAGTTAGGTTAAACCCCCCACCCCAAATATAAAACCCCCCGGTTTTATAATTGGGCGGAAATTTCAATACCCCGAGGGGGGGTTTTATATTTTGGGGGGTTTTATATTCGGTCGGAAAAAACAACTTCCCGGTGGGCTCCAGTAGACACTTTTTCGGTCCAAAATCACAAATACGCCCACCCTTGAGGGTCCAAAAACTTCATTTTTCGGGCTAAGGAGCAATTTTCACATGTTTTTGGTAAAAAATTGTTTCCCAAATCTGCCAAAAATGACAATTTTGGGAGATATTTTGTCAAAAATTTTCCTTCCGGCGCTTCGCGCCAGAGGGGGGGTTTTATTTTTGGGCGGGATTTCAAGGTCCTCGGGGGGGGTTTTA
>CAAHFI011773406.1:0-19799 GCA_900893395.1 Euglena gracilis
CCAGGTCAGCCCAGGTACCATGTAAAAATGGACCAAAATTGGGCCTTACTCCGAGTAACCGAATGGGTGTTCCAGGAGGCCTCCAAAGTCAGGGACCCGTTGGTTTCATGATTGTCGTGGTTAATGATAAGAAAAACATGCAGCGGGAATGTTGGTTGCAAGAAATGAGCACATTTAGATGGTGCATTCGACCATTTCGGGGGACATTTACCAGGTCAGCCCAGGTTACCATGTAAAAATGGACCAAATTGGGCCTTACTCCGAGTAACCGAATGGGTGTTCCAGGAGGCCTCCAAAGTCAGGGGACCCGTTGGTTTCATGATTGTCGTGGTTTAATGGTAAGAAAAACATGCAGCGGGAATGTTGGTTGCAAGAAATGAGCACATTTAGATGGGTGCATTCGACCATTCGGGGGACATTTACCAGGTCAGCCCAGGTTACCATGTAAAAATGGACCAAATTGGGCCTTACTCGAGTAACCGAATGGGTGTTCAGGAGGCCTCCAAAGTCAGGGGGGTTTCATGATTGTCGTGGTTTAATGGTAAGAAAACATGCAGCGGGAATGTTGGTTGCAAGAAATGAGCACATTTAGATGGGTGCATTCGACCATTCGGGGACATTTACCAGGTCAGCCCAGGTTACCATGTAAAAATGGACCAAATGTGGCCTTACTCCGAGTAACCGAATGGGTGTTCCAGGAGGCCTCCAAAGTCAGGGGACCCGTTGGTTTCATGATTGTCGTGTTTAATGGTAAGAAAACATGCAGCGGGAATGTTGGTTGCAAGAAATGAGCACATTTAGATGGGTGCATTCGACCATTTCGGGGGACATTTACCAGGTCAGCCCAGGTTACCGTAAAAATGGACCAAATTGGGCCTTACTCCGAGTAACCGAATGGGTGTTCCAGGAGGCCTCCAAAGTCAGGGGACCCGTTGGTTTCATGATTGTCGTGGTTTAATGGTAAGAAAAATGCAGCGGGAATGTTGGTTGCAAGAAATGAGCACATTTAGATGGGTGCATTCGACCATTTCGGGGGACATTTACCAGGTCAGCCCAGGTTACCATGTAAAAATGGACCAAATTGGGCCTTACTCCGAGTAACCGAATGGGTGTTCCAGGAGGCCTCCAAAGTCAGGGGACCCGTTGGTTTCATGATTGTCGTGGTTTAATGGTAAGAAAACATGCAGCGGGAATGTTGGTTGCAAGAAATGAGCACATTTAGATGGGTGCATTCGACCATTCGGGGGACATTTACCAGGTCAGCCCAGGTTACCATGTAAAAATGGACCAAATGGGCCTTACTCCGAGTAACCGAATGGGTGTTCCAGGAGGCCCCAAAGTCAGGGACCCGTTGGTTTCATGATTGTCGTGTTTAATGGTAAGAAAACATGCAGCGGGAATGTTGGTTGCAAGAAATGAGCACATTTAGATGGGTGCATTCGACCATTTCGGGGGACATTTACCAGGTCAGCCCAGGTTACCATGTAAAAATGGACCAAAATTGGGCCTTACTCCGAGTAACCGAATGGGTGTTCCAGGAGGCCTCCAAAGTCAGGGGACCCGTTGGTTTCATGATTGTCGTGGTTTAATGTAAGAAAACATGCAGCGGGAATGTTGGTTGCAAGAAATGAGCACATTTAGATGGGTGCATTCGACCATTCGGGGGACATTTACCAGGTCAGCCCAGGTTACCATGTAAAAATGGACCAAATTGGGCCTTACTCCGAGTAACCGAATGGGTGTTCCAGGAGGCCTCCAAAGTCAGGGGACCCGTTGGTTTCATGATTGTCGTGGTTTAATGGTAAGAAAAACATGCAGCGGGAATGTTGGTTGCAAGAAATGAGCACATTTAGATGGGTGCATTCGACCATTTCGGGGACATTTACCAGGTCAGCCCAGGTTACCATGTAAAAATGGACCAAATTGGGCCTTACTCCGAGTAACCGAATGGGTGTTCCAGGAGGCCTCCAAAGTCAGGGACCCGTTGGTTTCATGATTGTCGTGGTTTAATGGTAAGAAAACATGCAGCGGGAATGTTGGTTGCAAGAAATGAGCACATTTAGATGGGTGCATTCGACCATTCGGGGGACATTTACCAGGTCAGCCCAGGTTACCATGTAAAAATGGACCAAATTGGGCCTTACTCCGAGTAACCGAATGGGTGTTCCAGGAGGCCTCCAAAGTCAGGGACCCGTTGGTTTCATGATTGTCGTGGTTTAATGGTAAGAAAAACATGCAGCGGGAATGTTGGTTGCAAGAAATGAGCACATTTAGATGGGTGCATTCGACCATTCGGGGGACATTTACCAGGTCAGCCCAGGTTACCATGTAAAAATGGACCAAATTGGGCCTTACTCCGAGTAACCGAATGGGTGTTCCAGGAGGCCTCCAAAGTCAGGGACCCGTTGGTTTCATGATTGTCGTGGTTTAATGGTAAGAAAAACATGCAGCGGGAATGTTGGTTGCAAGAAATGAGCACATTTAGATGGGTGCATTCGACCATTCGGGGGACATTTACCAGGTCAGCCCAGGTTACCATGTAAAAATGGACCAAATTGGGCCTTACTCCGAGTAACCGAATGGGTGTTCCAGGAGGCCTCCAAAGTCAGGGACCCGTTGGTTTCATGATTGTCGTGGTTTAATGGTAAGAAAAACATGCAGCGGGAATGTTGGTTGCAAGAAATGAGCACATTTAGATGGGTGCATTCGACCATTCGGGGGACATTTACCAGGTCAGCCCAGGTTACCATGTAAAAATGGACCAAATTGGGCCTTACTCCGAGTAACCGAATGGGTGTTCCAGGAGGCCTCCAAAGTCAGGGACCCGTTGGTTTCATGATTGTCGTGGTTTAATGGTAAGAAAAACATGCAGCGGGAATGTTGGTTGCAAGAAATGAGCACATTTAGATGGGTGCATTCGACCATTCGGGGGACATTTACCAGGTCAGCCCAGGTTACCATGTAAAAATGGACCAAATTGGGCCTTACTCCGAGTAACCGAATGGGTGTTCCAGGAGGCCTCCAAAGTCAGGGGACCCGTTGGTTTCATGATTGTCGTGGTTTAATGGTAAGAAAAACATGCAGCGGAATGTTGGTTGCAAGAAATGAGCACATTTAGATGGGTGCATTCGACCATTCGGGGGACATTTACCAGGTCAGCCCAGGTTACCATGTAAAAATGGACCAAATTGGGCCTTACTCCGAGTAACCGAATGGGTGTTCCAGGAGGCCTCCAAAGTCAGGGACCCGTTGGTTTCATGATTGTCGTGGTTTAATGGTAAGAAAAACATGCAGCGGGAATGTTGGTTGCAAGAAATGAGCACATTTAGATGGGTGCATTCGACCATTCGGGGGACATTTACCAGGTCAGCCCAGGTTACGTAAAAATGGACCAAATTGGGCCTTACTCCGAGTAACCGAATGGGTGTTCCAGGAGGCCTCCAAAGTCAGGGGACCCGTTGGTTTCATGATTGTCGTGGTTTAATGGTAAGAAAAATGCAGCGGGAATGTTGGTTGCAAGAAATGAGCACATTTAGATGGGCGCATTCGACCATTCGGGGGACATTTACCAGGTCAGCCCAGGTTACATGTAAAAATGGACCAAATTGGGCCTTACTCCGAGTAACCGAATGGGTGTTCCAGGAGGCCTCCAAAGTCAGGGGACCCGTTGGTTTCATGATTGTCGTGGTTTAATGGTAAGAAAAACATGCAGCGGGAATGTTGGTTGCAAGAAATGAGCACATTTAGATGGGTGCATTCGACCATTCGGGGGACATTTACCAGGTCAGCCCAGGTTACCAAAAATGGACCAAATTGGGCCTTACTCCGAGTAACCGAATGGGTGTTCCAGGAGGCCTCCAAAGTCAGGGGACCCGTTGGTTTCATGATTGTCGTGGTTTAATGTAAGAAAAACATGCAGCGGGAATGTTGGTTGCAAGAAATGAGCACATTTAGATGGGTGCATTCGACCATTTCGGGGGACATTTACCAGGTCAGCCCAGGTTACCGTAAAAATGGACCAAATTGGGCCTTACTCCGAGTAACCGAATGGGTGTTCCAGGAGGCCTCCAAAGTCAGGGGACCCGTTGGTTTCATGATTGTCGTGGTTTAATGGTAAGAAAAACATGCAGCGGGAATGTTGGTTGCAAGAAATGAGCACATTTAGATGGGTGCATTCGACCATTCCGGGGGACATTTACCAGGTCAGCCCAGGTTACCATGTAAAAATGGACCAAATTGGGCCTTACTCCGAGTAACCGAATGGGTGTTCCAGGAGGCCTCCAAAGTCAGGGGACCCGTTGGTTTCATGATTGTCGTGGTTTAATGGTAAGAAAAACATGCAGCGGGAATGTTGGTTGCAAGAAATGAGCACATTTAGATGGGTGCATTCGACCATTCGGGGGACATTTACCAGGTCAGCCCAGGTTACCATGTAAAAATGGACCAAATTGGGCCTTACTCCGAGTAACCGAATGGGTGTTCCAGGAGGCCTCCAAAGTCAGGGGACCCGTTGGTTTCATGATTGTCGTGGTTTAATGGTAAGAAAACATGCAGCGGAATGTTGGTTGCAAGAAATGAGCACATTTAGATGGTGCATTCGACCATTTCGGGGGCATTTACCAGGTCAGCCCAGGTTACCATGTAAAAATGGACCAAATTGGGCCTTACTCCGAGTAACCGAATGGGTGTTCCAGGAGGCCTCCAAAGTCAGGGGACCCGTTGGTTTCATGATTGTCGTGGTTTAATGGTAAGAAAAACATGCAGCGGGAATGTTGGTTGCAAGAAATGAGCACATTTAGATGGGTGCATTCGACCATTCCGGGGGACATTTACCAGGTCAGCCCAGGTTACCATGTAAAAATGGACCAAATTGGGCCTTACTCCGAGTAACCGAATGGGTGTTCCAGGAGGCCTCCAAAGTCAGGGGACCCGTTGGTTTCATGATTGTCGTGGTTTAATGGTAAGAAAAACATGCAGCGGAATGTTGGTTGCAAGAAATGAGCACATTTAGATGGGTGCATTCGACCATTCGGGGGACATTTACCAGGTCAGCCCAGGTTACCATGTAAAAATGGACCAAATTGGGCCTTACTCCGAGTAACCGAATGGGTGTTCCAGGAGGCCTCCAAAGTCAGGGGACCCGTTGGTTTCATGATTGTCGTGGTTTAATGGTAAGAAAAACATGCAGCGGGAATGTTGGTTGCAAGAAATGAGCACATTTAGATGGGTGCATTCGACCATTCGGGGGACATTTACCAGGTCAGCCCAGGTTACCATGTAAAAATGGACCAAATTGGGCCTTACTCCGAGTAACCGAATGGGTGTTCCAGGAGGCCTCCAAAGTCAGGGGACCCGTTGGTTTCATGATTGTCGTGGTTTAATGGTAAGAAAAACATGCAGCGGGAATGTTGGTTGCAAGAAATGAGCACATTTAGATGGGTGCATTCGACCATTCGGGGGCATTTACCAGGTCAGCCCAGGTTACCATGTAAAAATGGACCAAATTGGCCTTACTCCGAGTAACCGAATGGGTGTTCCAGGAGGCCTCCAAAGTCAGGGGACCCGTTGGTTTCATGATTGTCGTGGTTTAATGGTAAGAAAAACATGCAGCGGGAATGTTGGTTGCAAGAAATGAGCACATTTAGATGGGTGCATTCGACCATTCGGGGGACATTTACCAGGTCAGCCCAGGTTACCATGTAAAAATGGACCAAATTGGGCCTTACTCCGAGTAACCGAATGGGTGTTCCAGGAGGCCTCCAAAGTCAGGGGACCCGTTGGTTTCATGATTGTCGTGGTTTAATGGTAAGAAAAACATGCAGCGGGAATGTTGGTTGCAAGAAATGAGCACATTTAGATGGGTGCATTCGACCATTCGGGGGACATTTACCAGGTCAGCCCAGGTTACCATGTAAAAATGGACCAAATTGGGCCTTACTCCGAGTAACCGAATGGGTGTTCCAGGAGGCCTCCAAAGTCAGGGGACCCGTTGGTTTCATGATTGTCGTGGTTTAATGGTAAGAAAAACATGCAGCGGGAATGTTGGTTGCAAGAAATGAGCACATTTAGATGGGTGCATTCGACCATTCGGGGGACATTTACCAGGTCAGCCCAGGTTACCATGTAAAAATGGACCAAATTGGGCCTTACTCCGAGTAACCGAATGGGTGTTCCAGGAGGCCTCCAAAGTCAGGGGACCCGTTGGTTTCATGATTGTCGTGGTTTAATGGTAAGAAAAACATGCAGCGGGAATGTTGGTTGCAAGAAATGAGCACATTTAGATGGGTGCATTCGACCATTCCGGGGGACATTTACCAGGTCAGCCCAGGTTACCATGTAAAAATGGACCAAATTGGGCCTTACTCCGAGTAACCGAATGGGTGTTCCAGGAGGCCTCCAAAGTCAGGGGACCCGTTGGTTTCATGATTGTCGTGGTTTAATGGTAAGAAAAACATGCAGCGGGAATGTTGGTTGCAAGAAATGAGCACATTTAGATGGGTGCATTCGACCATTCGGGGGACATTTACCAGGTCAGCCCAGGTTACCATGTAAAAATGGACCAAATTGGGCCTTACTCCGAGTAACCGAATGGGTGTTCCAGGAGGCCTCCAAAGTCAGGGGACCCGTTGGTTTCATGATTGTCGTGGTTTAATGGTAAGAAAAACATGCAGCGGGAATGTTGGTTGCAAGAAATGAGCACATTTAGATGGGTGCATTCGACCATTCCGGGGGACATTTACCAGGTCAGCCCAGGTTACCATGTAAAAATGGACCAAATTGGGCCTTACTCCGAGTAACCGAATGGGTGTTCCAGGAGGCCTCCAAAGTCAGGGGACCCGTTGGTTTCATGATTGTCGTGGTTTAATGGTAAGAAAAACATGCAGCGGGAATGTTGGTTGCAAGAAATGAGCACATTTAGATGGGTGCATTCGACCATTTCGGGGGACATTTACCAGGTCAGCCCAGGTTACCATGTAAAAATGGACCAAATTGGGCCTTACTCCGAGTAACCGAATGGGTGTTCCAGGAGGCCTCCAAAGTCAGGGACCCGTTGGTTTCATGATTGTCGTGGTTTAATGTAAGAAAAACATGCAGCGGGAATGTTGGTTGCAAGAAATGAGCACATTTAGATGGGTGCATTCGACCATTCGGGGGACATTTACCAGGTCAGCCCAGGTTACCATGTAAAAATGGACCAAATTGGGCCTTACTCCGAGTAACCGAATGGGTGTTCCAGGAGGCCTCCAAAGTCAGGGGACCCGTTGGTTTCATGATTGTCGTGGTTTAATGGTAAGAAAAACATGCAGCGGGAATGTTGGTTGCAAGAAATGAGCACATTTAGATGGGTGCATTCGACCATTCGGGGGACATTTACCAGGTCAGCCCAGGTTACCATGTAAAAATGGACCAAATTGGGCCTTACTCCGAGTAACCGAATGGGTGTTCCAGGAGGCCTCCAAAGTCAGGGGACCCGTTGGTTTCATGATTGTCGTGGTTTAATGGTAAGAAAAACATGCAGCGGGAATGTTGGTTGCAAGAAATGAGCACATTTAGATGGGTGCATTCGACCATTCGGGGGACATTTACCAGGTCAGCCCAGGTTACCATGTAAAAATGGACCAAATTGGGCCTTACTCCGAGTAACCGAATGGGTGTTCCAGGAGGCCTCCAAAGTCAGGGGACCCGTTGGTTTCATGATTGTCGTGGTTTAATGGTAAGAAAAACATGCAGCGGGAATGTTGGTTGCAAGAAATGAGCACATTTAGATGGGTGCATTCGACCATTCGGGGACATTTACCAGGTCAGCCCAGGTTACCATGTAAAAATGGACCAAATTGGCCTTACTCCGAGTAACCGAATGGGTGTTCCAGGAGGCCTCCAAAGTCAGGGGACCCGTTGGTTTCATGATTGTCGTGGTTTAATGGTAAGAAAAACATGCAGCGGGAATGTTGGTTGCAAGAAATGAGCACATTTAGATGGGTGCATTCGACCATTTCGGGGACATTTACCAGGTCAGCCCAGGTTACCATGTAAAAATGGACCAAATTGGGCCTTACTCCGAGTAACCGAATGGGTGTTCCAGGAGGCCTCCAAAGTCAGGGGACCCGTTGGTTTCATGATTGTCGTGGTTTAATGGTAAGAAAAACATGCAGCGGGAATGTTGGTTGCAAGAAATGAGCACATTTAGATGGGTGCATTCGACCATTTCGGGGGACATTTACCAGGTCAGCCCAGGTTACCATGTAAAAATGGACCAAATTGGGCCTTACTCCGAGTAACCGAATGGGTGTTCCAGGAGGCCTCCAAAGTCAGGGGACCCGTTGGTTTCATGATTGTCGTGGTTTAATGGTAAGAAAAACATGCAGCGGGAATGTTGGTTGCAAGAAATGAGCACATTTAGATGGGTGCATTCGACCATTCGGGGACATTTACCAGGTCAGCCCAGGTTACCATGTAAAAATGGACCAAATTGGGCCTTACTCCGAGTAACCGAATGGGTGTTCCAGGAGGCCTCCAAAGTCAGGGGACCCGTTGGTTTCATGATTGTCGTGGTTTAATGGTAAGAAAAACATGCAGCGGGAATGTTGGTTGCAAGAAATGAGCACATTTAGATGGGTGCATTCGACCATTCGGGGGACATTTACCAGGTCAGCCCAGGTTACCATGTAAAAATGGACCAAATTGGGCCTTACTCCGAGTAACCGAATGGGTGTTCCAGGAGGCCTCCAAAGTCAGGGGACCCGTTGGTTTCATGATTGTCGTGGTTTAATGTAAGAAAAACATGCAGCGGGAATGTTGGTTGCAAGAAATGAGCACATTTAGATGGGTGCATTCGACCATTCGGGGGACATTTACCAGGTCAGCCCAGGTTACCATGTAAAAATGGACCAAATTGGGCCTTACTCCGAGTAACCGAATGGGTGTTCCAGGAGGCCTCCAAAGTCAGGGGACCCGTTGGTTTCATGATTGTCGTGGTTTAATGGTAAGAAAAACATGCAGCGGGAATGTTGGTTGCAAGAAATGAGCACATTTAGATGGGTGCATTCGACCATTCGGGGGACATTTACCAGGTCAGCCCAGGTTACCATGTAAAAATGGACCAAATTGGGCCTTACTCCGAGTAACCGAATGGGTGTTCCAGGAGGCCTCCAAAGTCAGGGGACCCGTTGGTTTCATGATTGTCGTGGTTTAATGGTAAGAAAAACATGCAGCGGGAATGTTGGTTGCAAGAAATGAGCACATTTAGATGGGTGCATTCGACCATTCGGGGGACATTTACCAGGTCAGCCCAGGTTACCATGTAAAAATGGACCAAATGGGCCTTACTCCGAGTAACCGAATGGGTGTTCCAGGAGGCCTCCAAAGTCAGGGGACCCGTTGGTTTCATGATTGTCGTGGTTTAATGGTAAGAAAAACATGCAGCGGGAATGTTGGTTGCAAGAAATGAGCACATTTAGATGGGTGCATTCGACCATTTCGGGGGACATTTACCAGGTCAGCCCAGGTTACCATGTAAAAATGGACCAAATTGGGCCTTACTCCGAGTAACCGAATGGGTGTTCCAGGAGGCCTCCAAAGTCAGGGGACCCGTTGGTTTCATGATTGTCGTGGTTTAATGGTAAGAAAAACATGCAGCGGGAATGTTGGTTGCAAGAAATGAGCACATTTAGATGGGTGCATTCGACCATTCGGGGGACATTTACCAGGTCAGCCCAGGTTACCATGTAAAAATGGACCAAATTGGGCCTTACTCCGAGTAACCGAATGGGTGTTCCAGGAGGCCTCCAAAGTCAGGGACCCGTTGGTTTCATGATTGTCGTGGTTTAATGGTAAGAAAACATGCAGCGGGAATGTTGGTTGCAAGAAATGAGCACATTTAGATGGGTGCATTCGACCATTCCGGGGGACATTTACCAGGTCAGCCCAGGTTACCATGTAAAAATGGACCAAATTGGGCCTTACTCCGAGTAACCGAATGGGTGTTCCAGGAGGCCTCCAAAGTCAGGGACCCGTTGGTTTCATGATTGTCGTGGTTTAATGGTAAGAAAAACATGCAGCGGGAATGTTGGTTGCAAGAAATGAGCACATTTAGATGGGTGCATTCGACCATTTGGGGGACATTTACCAGGTCAGCCCAGGTTACCATGTAAAAATGGACCAAAATTGGGCCTTACTCCGAGTAACCGAATGGGTGTTCCAGGAGGCCTCCAAAGTCAGGGGACCCGTTGGTTTCATGATTGTCGTGGTTTAATGGTAAGAAAAACATGCAGCGGGAATGTTGGTTGCAAGAAATGAGCACATTTAGATGGGTGCATTCGACCATTCCGGGGGACATTTACCAGGTCAGCCCAGGTTACCATGTAAAAATGGACCAAATTGGGCCTTACTCCGAGTAACCGAATGGGTGTTCCAGGAGGCCTCCAAAGTCAGGGGACCCGTTGGTTTCATGATTGTCGTGGTTTAATGGTAAGAAAAACATGCAGCGGGAATGTTGGTTGCAAGAAATGAGCACATTTAGATGGGTGCATTCGACCATTCGGGGGACATTTACCAGGTCAGCCCAGGTTACCATGTAAAAATGGACCAAATTGGGCCTTACTCCGAGTAACCGAATGGGTGTTCCAGGAGGCCTCCAAAGTCAGGGGACCCGTTGGTTTCATGATTGTCGTGGTTTAATGGTAAGAAAAACATGCAGCGGGAATGTTGGTTGCAAGAAATGAGCACATTTAGATGGGTGCATTCGACCATTCGGGGGACATTTACCAGGTCAGCCCAGGTTACCATGTAAAAATGGACCAAATTGGGCCTTACTCCGAGTAACCGAATGGGTGTTCCAGGAGGCCTCCAAAGTCAGGGACCCGTTGGTTTCATGATTGTCGTGGTTTAATGGTAAGAAAAACATGCAGCGGGAATGTTGGTTGCAAGAAATGAGCACATTTAGATGGGTGCATTCGACCATTTCGGGGGACATTTACCAGGTCAGCCCAGGTTACCATGTAAAAATGGACCAAATTGGGCCTTACTCCGAGTAACCGAATGGGTGTTCCAGGAGGCCTCCAAAGTCAGGGACCCGTTGGTTTCATGATTGTCGTGGTTTAATGGTAAGAAAAACATGCAGCGGGAATGTTGGTTGCAAGAAATGAGCACATTTAGATGGGTGCATTCGACCATTCGGGGGACATTTACCAGGTCAGCCCAGGTTACCATGTAAAAATGGACCAAATTGGGCCTTACTCCGAGTAACCGAATGGGTGTTCCAGGAGGCCTCCAAAGTCAGGGGACCCGTTGGTTTCATGATTGTCGTGGTTTAATGGTAAGAAAAACATGCAGCGGGAATGTTGGTTGCAAGAAATGAGCACATTTAGATGGGTGCATTCGACCATTTCGGGGGACATTTACAGGTCAGCCCAGGTTACCATGTAAAAATGGACCAAATTGGGCCTTACTCCGAGTAACCGAATGGGTGTTCCAGGAGGCCTCCAAAGTCAGGGGACCCGTTGGTTTCATGATTGTCGTGGTTTAATGGTAAGAAAAACATGCAGCGGGAATGTTGGTTGCAAGAAATGAGCACATTTAGATGGGTGCATTCGACCATTCGGGGGACATTTACCAGGTCAGCCCAGGTTACCATGTAAAAATGGACCAAATTGGGCCTTACTCCGAGTAACCGAATGGGTGTTCCAGGAGGCCTCCAAAGTCAGGGGACCCGTTGGTTTCATGATTGTCGTGGTTTAATGGTAAGAAAAACATGCAGCGGGAATGTTGGTTGCAAGAAATGAGCACATTTAGATGGGTGCATTCGACCATTTCGGGGGACATTTACCAGGTCAGCCCAGGTTACCATGTAAAAATGGACCAAATTGGGCCTTACTCCGAGTAACCGAATGGGTGTTCCAGGAGGCCTCCAAAGTCAGGGGACCCGTTGGTTTCATGATTGTCGTGGTTTAATGGTAAGAAAAACATGCAGCGGGAATGTTGGTTGCAAGAAATGAGCACATTTAGATGGGTGCATTCGACCATTTCGGGGACATTTACCAGGTCAGCCCAGGTTACCATGTAAAAATGGACCAAATTGGGCCTTACTCCGAGTAACCGAATGGGTGTTCCAGGAGGCCTCCAAAGTCAGGGGACCCGTTGGTTTCATGATTGTCGTGGTTTAATGGTAAGAAAAACATGCAGCGGGAATGTTGGTTGCAAGAAATGAGCACATTTAGATGGGTGCATTCGACCATTCCGGGGGACATTTACAGGTCAGCCCAGGTTACCATGTAAAAATGGACCAAATTGGGCCTTACTCCGAGTAACCGAATGGGTGTTCCAGGAGGCCTCCAAAGTCAGGGGACCCGTTGGTTTCATGATTGTCGTGGTTTAATGGTAAGAAAAACATGCAGCGGGAATGTTGGTTGCAAGAAATGAGCACATTTAGATGGGTGCATTCGACCATTCGGGGGACATTTACCAGGTCAGCCCAGGTTACCATGTAAAAATGGACCAAATTGGGCCTTACTCCGAGTAACCGAATGGGTGTTCCAGGAGGCCTCCAAAGTCAGGGACCCGTTGGTTTCATGATTGTCGTGGTTTAATGGTAAGAAAAATGCAGCGGGAATGTTGGTTGCAAGAAATGAGCACATTTAGATGGGTGCATTCGACCATTCGGGGGACATTTACCAGGTCAGCCCAGGTTACCATGTAAAAATGGACCAAATTGGGCCTTACTCCGAGTAACCGAATGGGTGTTCCAGGAGGCCTCCAAAGTCAGGGACCCGTTGGTTTCATGATTGTCGTGGTTTAATGGTAAGAAAACATGCACGGGAATGTTGGTTGCAAGAAATGAGCACATTTAGATGGGTGCATTCGACCATTCGGGGGACATTTACCAGGTCAGCCCAGGTTACCATGTAAAAATGGACCAAATTGGGCCTTACTCCGAGTAACCGAATGGGTGTTCCAGGAGGCCTCCAAAGTCAGGGGACCCGTTGGTTTCATGATTGTCGTGGTTTAATGGTAAGAAAATGCAGCGGGAATGTTGGTTGCAAGAAATGAGCACATTTAGATGGGTGCATTCGACCATTCGGGGGACATTTACCAGGTCAGCCCAGGTTACCATGTAAAAATGGACCAAATTGGGCCTTACTCCGAGTAACCGAATGGGTGTTCCAGGAGGCCTCCAAAGTCAGGGGACCCGTTGGTTTCATGATTGTCGTGGTTTAATGGTAAGAAAAACATGCAGCGGGAATGTTGGTTGCAAGAAATGAGCACATTTAGATGGGTGCATTCGACCATTCGGGGGACATTTACCAGGTCAGCCCAGGTTACCATGTAAAAATGGACCAAATTGGGCCTTACTCCGAGTAACCGAATGGGTGTTCCAGGAGGCCTCCAAAGTCAGGGGACCCGTTGGTTTCATGATTGTCGTGGTTTAATGGTAAGAAAAACATGCAGCGGGAATGTTGGTTGCAAGAAATGCACATTTAGATGGGTGCATTCGACCATTTCGGGGACATTTACCAGGTCAGCCCAGGTTACCATGTAAAAATGGACCAAATTGGGCCTTACTCCGAGTAACCGAATGGGTGTTCCAGGAGGCCTCCAAAGTCAGGGACCCGTTGGTTTCATGATTGTCGTGGTTTAATGGTAAGAAAAACATGCAGCGGGAATGTTGGTTGCAAGAAATGAGCACATTTAGATGGGTGCATTCGACCATTCGGGGGACATTTACCAGGTCAGCCCAGGTTACCATGTAAAAATGGACCAAATTGGGCCTTACTCCGAGTAACCGAATGGGTGTTCCAGGAGGCCTCCAAAGTCAGGGGACCCGTTGGTTTCATGATTGTCGTGGTTTAATGGTAAGAAAAACATGCAGCGGGAATGTTGGTTGCAAGAAATGAGCACATTTAGATGGGTGCATTCGACCATTCGGGGGACATTTACCAGGTCAGCCCAGGTTACCATGTAAAAATGGACCAAATTGGGCCTTACTCCGAGTAACCGAATGGGTGTTCCAGGAGGCCTCCAAAGTCAGGGGACCCGTTGGTTTCATGATTGTCGTGGTTTAATGGTAAGAAAAACATGCAGCGGGAATGTTGGTTGCAAGAAATGAGCACATTTAGATGGGTGCATTCGACCATTCGGGGGACATTTACCAGGTCAGCCCAGGTTACCATGTAAAAATGGACCAAATTGGGCCTTACTCCGAGTAACCGAATGGGTGTTCCAGGAGGCCTCCAAAGTCAGGGGACCCGTTGGTTTCATGATTGTCGTGGTTTAATGGTAAGAAAAACATGCAGCGGGAATGTTGGTTGCAAGAAATGAGCACATTTAGATGGGTGCATTCGACCATTTCGGGGACATTTACCAGGTCAGCCCAGGTTACCATGTAAAAATGGACCAAATTGGGCCTTACTCCGAGTAACCGAATGGGTGTTCCAGGAGGCCTCCAAAGTCAGGGGACCCGTTGGTTTCATGATTGTCGTGGTTTAATGGTAAGAAAAACATGCAGCGGGAATGTTGGTTGCAAGAAATGAGCACATTTAGATGGGTGCATTCGACCATTCGGGGGACATTTACCAGGTCAGCCCAGGTTACCATGTAAAAATGGACCAAATTGGGCCTTACTCCGAGTAACCGAATGGGTGTTCCAGGAGGCCTCCAAAGTCAGGGGACCCGTTGGTTTCATGATTGTCGTGGTTTAATGGTAAGAAAAACATGCAGCGGGAATGTTGGTTGCAAGAAATGAGCACATTTAGATGGGTGCATTCGACCATTCGGGGGACATTTACCAGGTCAGCCCAGGTTACCATGTAAAAATGGACCAAATTGGGCCTTACTCCGAGTAACCGAATGGGTGTTCCAGGAGGCCTCCAAAGTCAGGGGACCCGTTGGTTTCATGATTGTCGTGGTTTAATGGTAAGAAAAACATGCAGCGGGAATGTTGGTTGCAAGAAATGAGCACATTTAGATGGGTGCATTCGACCATTCGGGGGACATTTACCAGGTCAGCCCAGGTTACCATGTAAAATGGACCAAATTGGGCCTTACTCCGAGTAACCGAATGGGTGTTCCAGGAGGCCTCCAAAGTCAGGGGACCCGTTGGTTTCATGATTGTCGTGGTTTAATGGTAAGAAAAACATGCAGCGGGAATGTTGGTTGCAAGAAATGAGCACATTTAGATGGGTGCATTCGACCATTCGGGGGACATTTACCAGGTCAGCCCAGGTTACCATGTAAAAATGGACCAAATGGGCCTTACTCCGAGTAACCGAATGGGTGTTCCAGGAGGCCTCCAAAGTCAGGGGACCCGTTGGTTTCATGATTGTCGTGGTTTAATGGTAAGAAAAACATGCAGCGGGAATGTTGGTTGCAAGAAATGAGCACATTTAGATGGGTGCATTCGACCATTCCGGGGGACATTTACCAGGTCAGCCCAGGTTACCATGTAAAAATGGACCAAATTGGGCCTTACTCCGAGTAACCGAATGGGTGTTCCAGGAGGCCTCCAAAGTCAGGGGACCCGTTGGTTTCATGATTGTCGTGGTTTAATGGTAAGAAAAACATGCAGCGGGAATGTTGGTTGCAAGAAATGAGCACATTTAGATGGGTGCATTCGACCATTCCGGGGGACATTTACCAGGTCAGCCCAGGTTACCATGTAAAAATGGACCAAATTGGGCCTTACTCCGAGTAACCGAATGGGTGTTCCAGGAGGCCTCCAAAGTCAGGGGACCCGTTGGTTTCATGATTGTCGTGGTTTAATGAAAAACATGCAGCGGAATGTTGGTTGCAAGAAATGAGCACATTTAGATGGGTGCATTCGACCATTCGGGGGACATTTACCAGGTCAGCCCAGGTTACCATGTAAAAATGGACCAAATTGGGCCTTACTCCGAGTAACCGAATGGGTGTTCCAGGAGGCCTCCAAAGTCAGGGGACCCGTTGGTTTCATGATTGTCGTGGTTTAATGGTAAGAAAAACATGCAGCGGGAATGTTGGTTGCAAGAAATGAGCACATTTAGATGGGTGCATTCGACCATTTCGGGGGACATTTACCAGGTCAGCCCAGGTTACCATGTAAAAATGGACCAAATTGGGCCTTACTCCGAGTAACCGAATGGGTGTTCCAGGAGGCCTCCAAAGTCAGGGGACCCGTTGGTTTCATGATTGTCGTGGTTTAATGGTAAGAAAAACATGCAGCGGGAATGTTGGTTGCAAGAAATGAGCACATTTAGATGGGTGCATTCGACCATTCCGGGGGACATTTACCAGGTCAGCCCAGGTTACCATGTAAAAATGGACCAAATTGGGCCTTACTCCGAGTAACCGAATGGGTGTTCCAGGAGGCCTCCAAAGTCAGGGGACCCGTTGGTTTCATGATTGTCGTGGTTTAATGGTAAGAAAAACATGCAGCGGGAATGTTGGTTGCAAGAAATGAGCACATTTAGATGGGTGCATTCGACCATTCGGGGGACATTTACCAGGTCAGCCCAGGTTACCATGTAAAAATGGACCAAATTGGGCCTTACTCCGAGTAACCGAATGGGTGTTCCAGGAGGCCTCCAAAGTCAGGGGACCCGTTGGTTTCATGATTGTCGTGGTTTAATGGTAAAAAAACATGCAGCGGGAATGTTGGTTGCAAGAAATGAGCACATTTAGATGGGTGCATTCGACCATTCGGGGGACATTTACCAGGTCAGCCCAGGTTACCATGTAAAAATGGACCAAATTGGGCCTTACTCCGAGTAACCGAATGGGTGTTCCAGGAGGCCTCCAAAGTCAGGGGACCCGTTGGTTTCATGATTGTCGTGGTTTAATGGTAAGAAAAACATGCAGCGGGAATGTTGGTTGCAAGAAATGAGCACATTTAGATGGGTGCATTCGACCATTCGGGGGACATTTACCAGGTCAGCCCAGGTTACCATGTAAAAATGGACCAAATTGGGCCTTACTCCGAGTAACCGAATGGGTGTTCCAGGAGGCCTCCAAAGTCAGGGGACCCGTTGGTTTCATGATTGTCGTGGTTTAATGGTAAGAAAAACATGCAGCGGGAATGTTGGTTGCAAGAAATGAGCACATTTAGATGGGTGCATTCGACCATTCGGGGGACATTTACCAGGTCAGCCCAGGTTACCATGTAAAAATGGACCAAATTGGGCCTTACTCCGAGTAACCGAATGGGTGTTCCAGGAGGCCTCCAAAGTCAGGGGACCCGTTGGTTTCATGATTGTCGTGGTTTAATGGTAAGAAAAACATGCAGCGGGAATTTGGTTGCAAGAAATGAGCACATTTAGATGGGTGCATTCGACCATTCCGGGGACATTTACCAGGTCAGCCCAGGTTACCATGTAAAAATGGACCAAATTGGGCCTTACTCCGAGTAACCGAATGGGTGTTCCAGGAGGCCTCCAAAGTCAGGGGACCCGTTGGTTTCATGATTGTCGTGGTTTAATGGTAAGAAAAACATGCAGCGGAATGTTGGTTGCAAGAAATGAGCACATTTAGATGGGTGCATTCGACCATTCCGGGGGACATTTACCAGGTCAGCCCAGGTTACCATGTAAAAATGGACCAAATTGGGCCTTACTCCGAGTAACCGAATGGGTGTTCCAGGAGGCCTCCAAAGTCAGGGGACCCGTTGGTTTCATGATTGTCGTGGTTTAATGGTAAGAAAAACATGCAGCGGGAATGTTGGTTGCAAGAAATGAGCACATTTAGATGGGTGCATTCGACCATTCGGGGGACATTTACCAGGTCAGCCCAGGTTACCATGTAAAAATGGACCAAATTGGGCCTTACTCCGAGTAACCGAATGGGTGTTCCAGGAGGCCTCCAAAGTCAGGGGACCCGTTGGTTTCATGATTGTCGTGGTTTAATGGTAAGAAAACATGCAGCGGGAATGTTGGTTGCAAGAAATGAGCACATTTAGATGGGTGCATTCGACCATTTCGGGGGACATTTACCAGGTCAGCCCAGGTTACCATGTAAAAATGGACCAAATTGGGCCTTACTCCGAGTAACCGAATGGGTGTTCCAGGAGGCCTCCAAAGTCAGGGGACCCGTTGGTTTCATGATTGTCGTGGTTTAATGGTAAGAAAAACATGCAGCGGGAATGTTGGTTGCAAGAAATGAGCACATTTAGATGGGTGCATTCGACCATTCGGGGGACATTTACCAGGTCAGCCCAGGTTACCATGTAAAAATGGACCAAATTGGGCCTTACTCCGAGTAACCGAATGGGTGTTCCAGGAGGCCTCCAAAGTCAGGGACCCGTTGGTTTCATGATTGTCGTGGTTTAATGGTAAGAAAAACATGCAGCGGGAATGTTGGTTGCAAGAAATGAGCACATTTAGATGGGTGCATTCGACCATTCGGGGGACATTTACCAGGTCAGCCCAGGTTACCATGTAAAAATGGACCAAATTGGGCCTTACTCCGAGTAACCGAATGGGTGTTCCAGGAGGCCTCCAAAGTCAGGGGACCCGTTGGTTTCATGATTGTCGTGGTTTAATGGTAAGAAAAACATGCAGCGGGAATGTTGGTTGCAAGAAATGAGCACATTTAGATGGGTGCATTCGACCATTCGGGGACATTTACCAGGTCAGCCCAGGTTACCATGTAAAAATGGACCAAATTGGGCCTTACTCCGAGTAACCGAATGGGTGTTCCAGGAGGCCTCCAAAGTCAGGGGACCCGTTGGTTTCATGATTGTCGTGGTTTAATGGTAAGAAAAACATGCAGCGGGAATGTTGGTTGCAAGAAATGAGCACATTTAGATGGGTGCATTCGACCATTTCGGGGGACATTTACCAGGTCAGCCCAGGTTACCATGTAAAAATGGACCAAATTGGGCCTTACTCCGAGTAACCGAATGGGTGTTCCAGGCCTCCAAAGTCAGGGACCCGTTGGTTTCATGATTGTCGTGGTTTAATGGTAAGAAAACATGCAGCGGGAATGTTGGTTGCAAGAAATGAGCACATTTAGATGGGTGCATTCGACCATTTCGGGGACATTTACCAGGTCAGCCCAGGTTACCATGTAAAAATGGACCAAATTGGGCCTTACTCGAGTAACCGAATGGGTGTTCCAGGAGGCCTCCAAAGTCAGGGACCCGTTGGTTTCATGATTGTCGTGGTTTAATGGTAAGAAAAACATGCAGCGGGAATGTTGGTTGCAAGAAATGAGCACATTTAGATGGGTGCATTCGACCATTTCGGGGACATTTACCAGGTCAGCCCAGGTTACCATGTAAAAATGGACCAAATTGGGCCTTACTCCGAGTAACCGAATGGGTGTTCCAGGAGGCCTCCAAAGTCAGGGGACCCGTTGGTTTCATGATTGTCGTGGTTTAATGTAAGAAAAACATGCAGCGGGAATGTTGGTTGCAAGAAATGAGCACATTTAGATGGGTGCATTCGACCATTTCGGGGACATTTACCAGGTCAGCCCAGGTTACCATGTAAAAATGGACCAAATTGGGCCTTACTCCGAGTAACCGAATGGGTGTTCCAGGAGGCCTCCAAAGTCAGGGACCCGTTGGTTTCATGATTGTCGTGGTTTAATGGTAAGAAAAACATGCAGCGGGAATGTTGGTTGCAAGAAATGAGCACATTTAGATGGGTGCATTCGACCATTTCGGGGGACATTTACCAGGTCAGCCCAGGTTACCATGTAAAAATGGACCAAATTGGGCCTTACTCCGAGTAACGAATGGGTGTTCCAGGAGGCCTCCAAAGTCAGGGGACCGTTGGTTTCATGATTCGTGGTTTAATGTAAGAAAAACATGCAGCGGGAATGTTGGTTGCAAG
>CAAHFI011774881.1:0-15461 GCA_900893395.1 Euglena gracilis
TTTTTTTCTTTCACCGGTGTAACCTACTTCTCCCCTCCACAACAACAATAACGGACTGCACCGGGGGGAGACACATTTTTCCCACCATGTTTTTATGCATTTTTTTGATCATTTCAAGAATGCACATTTTTGGGCATTTTTCGACTTTTGTGTGCATTTTTTCAATTTTTTCCGGCATTTTTTTGCATTTTTTTATTTTTCCATCTTTGAGCCAGGCCACTTTTTAAGACCCCCGGGGGGGGAAGGGGGTCTCCCCACCCACCCAGGGTGACGCGGGACCCCCCGGCTGGGACCCCCAAAATCGGCCGTTAAAGGCAATTTTCAAAATTTTGTTGTATGCCAAGAGACATTGTATGCCTGTATTATTTGTGCATGTGTTTTTTTTTGAATATTACGTCATATATTATTGATTCATCTTACACCTCATATATTTTGTATTATCTATCCATTTGCCTGTTGCATCTTATATGCATATTTTGTTAATTTAACATATCGCACATTCTATTATCATGTATATCATTATTGCTATAAAATATATTCAATTAAATTAATATGTCAGTTTTCAATACCCATGTGCTATATCGAATGTGGCAAGGATCATGGGTCGTTGAACAATGATGAGTTGCAACCGCAAGCCCTCCCCTGCCGCCAACGCCCTTCGACACGGAGCTGCTGCTGCAGGCCACAGAAGACCGTCCGAGGGATCTCCTACAGGCACCCTCTTCACACACACAAGCACACACATTTACTTAGCTTATTTATTTTCATCATTCATTTTTGTTTAATTATTTAATTAGTTTGTGCGCTAATGTGTTCTGAAAGGTTTCACCACATTGGATGAAATTTTGTAAAAAAAAATTACCTTTATGGGCTTTGCATCATTTTGGAAGCCCCCTTTTTAATCCAGATATGTTATCCAGATAATAAGGATAAGATTCCCCTCAAAATGGAGAATTTTACAGAAATGTACGGGAATGGGGGTGTGTGTTACCTAACAGTGAATATTGTAAACAAACGGTAAAACAGACAACACGAAGTCAACCACTTTTTTGAGCCCAGAGCGTGCAATTTCGGTACCAGAGGTTTTGTTGTGGCGTACCGTTGAGCATTGCGAGGCCCCTTGCGGTCGAATTTGGATGCTAGAATGCCACGTGGCGGGCCACCCTCCGCCTAAAACCGACAGTTGGCCCAGCACTTGCCGGCGGACATATTTGGTCAATTTCCAAGGCTGCTGTGACTTTCTGGACCCTTTTGGAGGCTGCACTAATTTTTTTTTCTTTCACCGGTGTAACTACTTTCCCTCCACAAACAACAATAACGGACCTGCACCGGGGGACACATTTTCCCACCACGTTTTTATGCATTTTTTTTGATCATTTCAAGAATGCACATTTTTGGGCATTTTTCGACTTTTGTGTGCATTTTTTCAATTTTTTCCGGCATTTTTTGCATTTTTTTTTATTTTTCCATCTTTTGAGCCAGGCCACTTTTTAAGACCCCCGGGGGGGGGAAGGGGGGTCTCCCACCCACCCAGGGTGACGCGGGACCCCCCGGCTGGGACCCCCAAAATCGGGCCCGTTAAAGGCAATTTTCAAATTTTTGTTTGTATGCCAAGAGACATTGTATGCCTGTATTATTTGTGCATGTGTTTTTTTTGAATATTACGTCATATATTATTGATTCATCTTACACCTCATATATTTATGTATTTCTATCCATTGCCTGTTGCATCTTATATGGCATATTTGTTAATTTATACATATCGCACATGTCTATTATCATGTAATATCATTATTGCTATAAAATATATTCAATTAAATTATAATATGTCAGTTTACAATACCCATGTGCTATATCGAATGTGGCAAGGATCATGGGTCGTTGGAAATGATGAGTTGCAACCGGCAAGCCCTCCCCTGCCGCCAACGCCCTTCGACACGGAGCTGCTGCTGCAGGCCACAGAAGACCGTCCGAGGGATCTCCTACCAGGCACCCTCTTCACACACACAAGCACACACATTTACTTAGCTTTATTTATTTTCATCATTCATTTTTTGTTTAATTATTTAATTAGTTTGTGCGCTAATGTGTTCTGAAAGGTTTTACACCACATTGGATGAAATTTTGTAAAAAAATTACCTTTATGGGCTTTGCATCATTTTGGAAGCCCCCTTTTTTTAATCCAGATATGTTATCCAGATAATAGGATAAGATTCCCCCTCAAAATGGAGAATTTACAGAAAATGTACGGGAATGGGTGTGTGTGTTACCTAACAGTGAATATTGTAAACAAACGGTAAAACAGACAACACGAGTCAACCACTTTTTTGAGCCCAGAGCGTGCAATTTCGGTACCCAGAGGTTTTGTTGTGGCGTACCGTTGAGCATTGCGAGGCCCCTTGCGGTCGAATTTGGATGCTAGAAGCCACGTGGCGGGCCACCCCTCCGCCTAAACCGACAGTTGGCCAGCACTTGCCGGCGGACATATTTGGTCAATTTCCAAGGCTGTCTGTGACTTTCTGGACCTTTTGGAGGCTGCACTAATTTTTTTTCTTTTCACGGTGTAACCTACTTCTCCCCCTCCACAACAACAATAACGGACCTGCACCGGGGGAGACACATTTTCCCACCATGTTTTATGCATTTTTTTGATCATTTCAAGAATGCACATTTTTGGCATTTTTCGACTTTTGTGTGCATTTTTTCAATTTTTTCTCGGCATTTTTTTGCATTTTTTTTTATTTTTCCATCTTTTGAGCCAGGCCACTTTTTAAGACCCCCGGGGGGGGGAAGGGGGTCTCCCCACCCACCCAGGGTGACGCGGGACCCCCCCGGGCTGGGACCCCCCAAAATCGGGCCCGTTAAAGGCAATTTTCAAAAATTTTGTTGTATGCCAAGAGACATTGTATGCGTATTATTTGTGCATGTGTTTTTTTTGAATATTACGTCATATATTATTGATTCATCTTACACCTCATATATTTGTATTATCTATCCATTGCCTGTTGCATCTTATATGGCATATTTTGTTAATTTATACATATCGCACATGTCTATTATCATGTATATCATTATTGCTATAAAATATATTCAATTAAATTATAATATGTCAGTTTACAATACCCATGTGCTATATCGAATGTGGCAAGGATCATGGGTCGTTGAACAATGATGAGTTGCAACCGCAAGCCCTCCCCTGCCGCCAACGCCCTTCGACACGGAGCTGCTGCTGCAGGCCACAGAAGACCGTCCGAGGGATCTCCTACCAGGCACCCTCTTCACACACACAAGCACACACATTTACTTGCTTTATTTATTTTCATCATTCATTTTTTGTTTAATTATTTAATTAGTTTGTGCGCTAATGTGTTCTGAAAGGTTTTACACCACATTGGATGAAATTTTGTAAAAAAAAATTTACCTTTATGGGCTTTGCATCATTTTTGGAAGCCCCCTTTTTTTAATCCAGATATGTTATTCCAGATAATAGGATAAGATTCCCCCTCAAAATGGAGAATTTACAGAAATGTACGGGAATGGGGGTGTGTGTTACCTAACAGTGAATATTGTAAACAAACGGTAAAACAGACAACACGAGTCAACCACTTTTTTGAGCCCAGAGCGTGCAATTTCGGTACCCAGGGTTTTGTGTTGTGGCGTACCGTTGAGCATTGCGAGGCCCCTTGCGGTCGAATTTGGATGCTAGAATGCACGTGGCGGGCCACCCCTCCGCCTAAACCGACAGTTGGCCCAGCACTTGCCGGCGGACATATTTGGTCAATTTCCAAGGCTGTCTGTGACTTTCTGGACCCTTTGGAGGCTGCACTAATTTTTTTTCTTTTCACCGGTGTAACCTACTTCTCCCCCTCCACAACAACAATAACGGACCTGCACCGGGGGGAGACACATTTTCCCACACGTGTTTTATGCATTTTTTTGATCATTTCAAGAATGCACATTTTTGGGCATTTTTCGACTTTTGTGTGCATTTTTTCAATTTTTTCCGGCATTTTTTTTGCATTTTTTTTATTTTTCCATCTTTTGAGCCAGGCCACTTTTTAAGACCCCCGGGGGGGGGAAGGGGGGTCTCCCCACCCACCCAGGTGACGCGGGACCCCCCCGGCTGGGACCCCCCAAAATCGGGCCCGTTAAAGGCAATTTTCAAAATTTTTGTTGTATGCCAAGAGACATTGTATGCCTGTATTATTTGTGCATGTGATTTTTTTTTGAATATTACGTCATATATTATTGATTCATCTTACACCTCATATATTTTGTATTATTCTATCCATTGCCTGTTGCATCTTATATGGCATATTTTGTTAATTTATACATATCGCACATGTCTATTATCATGTATATCATTATTGCTATAAAATATATTCAATTAAATTATAATATGTCAGTTTACAATACCCATGTGCTATATCGAATGTGGCAAGGATCATGGGTCGTTGAACAATGATGAGTTGCAACCGCAAGCCCTCCCCTGCCGCCAACGCCCTTCGACACGGAGCTGCTGCTGCAGGCCACAGAAGACCGTCGAGGGATCTCCTACCAGGCACCCTCTTCACACACACAAGCACACACATTTACTTGGCTTTATTTATTTTCATCATTCATTTTTTTTAATTATTTAATTAGTTTGTGCGCTAATGTGTTCTGAAAGGTTTTACACCACATTGGATGAAATTTTGTAAAAAAAAATTACCTTTATGGGCTTTGCATCATTTTGGAAGCCCCCTTTTTTTAATCCAGATATGTTATCCAGATAATAAGGATAAGATTCCCCTCAAAATGGAGAATTTACAGAAAATGTACGGGAATGGGGGTGTGTGTTACCTAACAGTGAATATTGTAAACAAACGGTAAAACAGACAACACGAGTCAACCACTTTTTTGAGCCAGAGCGTGCAATTTCGGTACCCAGAGGTTTTGTTGTGGCGTACCGTTGAGCATTGCGAGGCCCTTGCGGTCGAATTTGGATGCTAGAATGCCACGTGGCGGGCCACCCCTCCGCCTAAACGACAGTTGGCCCAGCACTTGCCGGCGGACATATTTGGTCAATTTCCAAGGCTGTCTGTGACTTTCTGGACCCTTTTGGAGGCTGCACTAATTTTTTTTCTTTTCACCGGTGTAACCTACTTCTCCCCCTCCACAACAACAATAACGGACCTGCACCGGGGGAGACACATTTTTCCCACCATGTTTTTTATGCATTTTTTTGATCATTTCAAGAATGCACATTTTTGGGCATTTTCGACTTTTGTGTGCATTTTTTCAATTTTTTCCGGCATTTTTTTGCATTTTTTTTATTTTTCCATCTTTTGAGCCAGGCACTTTTTAGACCCCCGGGGGGGGGGGGAAGGGGGGTCTCCCCACCCACCCAGGGTGACGCGGGACCCCCCGGCTGGGACCCCCAAAATCGGGCCCGTTAAAGGCAATTTTCAAATTTTGTTGTATGCCAAGAGACATTGTATGCCTGTATTATTTGTGCATGTGATTTTTTTTGAATATTACTCCATATATATTGATTCATCTTACACCTCATATATTTTGTATTTCTATCCATTGCCTGTTGCATCTTATATGGCATATTTTGTTAATTTATACATATCGCACATGTCTATTATCATGTATATCATTATTGCTATAAAATATATTCAATTAAAATTATAATATGTCAGTTTACAATACCCATGTGCTATATCGAATGTGGCAAGGATCATGGGTCGTTGAACAATGATGAGTTGCAACCGCAAGCCCTCCCTCTGCCGCAACGCCCTTCGACACGGAGCTGCTGCTGCAGGCCACAGAAGACCGTCCGAGGGATCTCCTACCAGGCACCCTCTTCACACACACAAGCACACACATTTACTTGCTTTATTTATTTTCATCATTCATTTTTTTAATTATTTAATAGTTTGTGCGCTAATGTGTTCTGAAAAGGTTTTACACCACATTGGATGAAAATTTTGTAAAAAAAATTACCTTATGGGCTTTGCATCATTTTGGAAGCCCCTTTTTTTTAATCCAGATATGTTATCCAGATAATAAGGATAAGATTCCCCTCAAAATGGAGAATTTACAGAAAATGTACGGGAATGGGGGTGTGTGTTACCTAACAGTGAATATTGTAAACAAACGGTAAAACAGACAACACGAGTCAACCACTTTTTTTTGAGCCCAGAGCGTGCAATTTCGGTACCCAGAGGTTTTGTTGTGGCGTACGTTGAGCATTGCGAGGGCCCCTTGCGGTCGAATTTGGATGCTAGAATGCCACGTGGCGGGCCACCCCTCCGCCTAAACCGACAGTTTGGCCCAGCACTTGCCGGCGGACATATTTGGTCAATTTCCAAGGCTGTCTGTGACTTTCTGGACCCTTTTGGAGGCTGCCATTTTTTTTCTTTTCACCGGTGTAACTTACTTCTCCCCTCCACAACAACAATAACGGACCTGCACCGGGGGAGACACATTTTCCACCATGTTTTTATGCATTTTTTTGATCATTCAAGAATGCACATTTTTGGGCATTTTTCGACTTTTGTGTGCATTTTTTCAATTTTTCCGGCATTTTTTTGCATTTTTTTTATTTTCCATCTTTTGAGCCAGGCCACTTTTTTAAGACCCCCGGGGGGGGGGAAGGGGGGTCTCCCCACCCACCAGGGTGGCGCGGGACCCCCCGGCTGGGACCCCCAAATGGGCCCGTTAAAGGCAATTTTCAAATTTTGTTGTATGCCAAGAGACATTGTATGCCTGTATTATTTGTGCATGTGGTTTTTTTTGAATATTACGTCATATATTATTGATTCATCTTACACCTCATATATTTTGTATTATCTATCCATTGCCTGTTGCATCTTATATGGCATATTTTGTTAATTTTACATATCGCACATGTCTATTATCATGTATATCATTTTGCTATAAAATATATTCAATTAAATTATAATATGTCAGTTTACAATACCCATGTGCTATATCGAATGTGGCAAGGATCATGGGTCGTTGAACAATGATGAGTTGCAACCGCAAGCCCTCCCTGCCGCCAACGCCCTTGACACGGAGCTGCTGCTGCAGGCCACAGAAGACCATCCGAGGGTCTCCTACCAGGCACCCTCTTCACACACAAGAAACACACACAATTTACTTGGCTTTATTTACTTTCATCATTCATTTTTTTTAATTATTTAATTAGTTTGTGCGCTAATGTGTTTCTGAAAGGTTTTACACCAATTGGATGAATTTTGTAAAAAAAATTACCTTTATGGGCTTTGCATCATTTTGGAACCCTTTTTTTAATCCAGATATGTTATCCAGATAATAAGGATAAGATTCCCCCTCAAAATGGAGAATTTACAGAAAATGTACGGGAATGGGGGTGTGTGTTACCTGAACAGTGAATATTGTAAACAAACGGTAAAACAGACAACACGAGTCAACCACTTTTTTTGAGCCAGAGCGTGCAATTTCGGTACCCAGAGGTTTTGTTGTGGCGTACCGTTGAGCATTGCGAGGCCCCTTGCGGTCGAATTTGGATGCTAGAATGCCACGTGGCGGCAACCCCTCCGCCTAAACCGACAGTTGGCCCAGCACTTGCCGGCGGACATATTTGGTCAATTTCCAAGGTGACTGGACCCTTTTGGAGGCTGCACTAATTTTTTTCTTTTCACCGGTGTGACCTGCCTCCCCTCCACAACAACAAAAATGGACCTGCACCGGGGGGAGACACATTTTCCCGCCACGTTTTTATGCATTTTTTTGATCATTTCAAGAATGCACATTTTTGCATTTTTCGACTTTTGTGTGCATTTTTTCAATTTTTTCGGCATTTTTTGCATTTTTTTTTTTTTCCATCTTTTGAGCCAGGCCACTTTTTAAGACCCCGGGGGGGGAAGGGGGGTCTCCCCACCCACCCAGGGTGACGCGGGACCCCCCCGGCTGGGACCCCCAAAATCGGGCCCGTTAAAGGCAATTTTCAAAATTTTGTTGTATGCCAAGAGACATTGTATGCCTGTATTATTTGTGCATGTGGTTTTTTTTGAATATTACGTCATATATATTGATTCATCTTACACCTCATATATTTTGTATTATCTATCCATTGCCTGTTGCATCTTATATGGCATATTTTGTTAATTTATACATATCGCACATGTCTATTATCATGTATATCATTATTGATATAAAATATATTCAATTAAATTATAATATGTCAGTTTACAATACCCATGTGCTTATCGAATGTGGCAAGGATCATGGGTCGTTGAACAATGATGAGTTGCAACCGCAAGCCCTCCCCTGCCGCCAACGTTCTTCGACACGGAGCTGCTGCTGCAGGCCACAGAAGACCGTCCGAGGGATCTCCTACCAGGCACCCTCTTCACACACACAAGCACACACATTTACTTTGGCTTTATTTATTTTCATCATTCATTTTTGTTTATTATTTAATTAGTTTGTGCGCTAATGTGTTCTAAAAGGTTTTACACCACATTGGATGAAATTTTGTAAAAAAAAATTACTTTTATGGGCTTTGCATCATTTTGGAAGCCCCCTTTTTTTAATCCAGATATGTTATCCAGATAATAAGGATAAGATTCCCCTCAAAATGGAGAATTTACAGAAAATGTACGGGAATGGGGGTGTGTGTTACCTAACAGTGAATATTGTAAACAAACGGTAAAACAGACAACACGAGTCAACCACTTTTTTGAGCCCAGAGCGTGCAATTTCGGTACCCAGAGGTTTTGTTGTGGCGTACCGTTGAGCATGCGAGGCCCCTTGCGGTCGAATTTGGATGCTAGAATGCCACGTGGCGGGCCACCCCTCCGCCTAAACCGACAGTTGGCCCAGCATCTGCCGGCGGACATATTTGGTCAATTTCCAAGGCTGTCTGTGACTTTCTGGACCCTTTTGGAGCTGCATAATTTTTTCTTTTCACCGGTGTAACCTACTCCCCCCTCCACAACAACAAAAACGGACCTGCACCGGGGGAGACACATTTTCCCACCATGTTTTATGCATTTTTTGATCATTTCAAGAATGCACATTTTGGGCATTTTTCGACTTTTGTGTGCATTTTTTCAATTTTTTCCGGCATTTTTTTGCATTTTTTTTATTTTTCCATCTTTTGAGCCAGGCCTTTTTAAACCCCCGGGGGGGGGGGGAAGGGGGGTCTCCCCACCCACCCAGGGTGACGCGGGACCCCCCCACCCGGCTGGGACCCCCAAAATCGGGCCCGTTAAAGGCAATTTTCAAAATTTTGTTGTATGCCAAGAGACATTGTATGCCTGTATTATTTGTGCATGTGTATTTTTTTTATATTACATCATATATTGTTGATTCATCTTCACACACCTCATATATTTTGTATTATCTATCCATTGCCTGTTGCATCTTATATGACATGTTTTGTTAATTTTTACATATGTCTATTATCATGTAAATATTATTGATATAAAAATATATTCAATGTAAATTATATAAATGTCAGTTTACAATACCCATGTGCTATATCGAATGTGGCAAGGATCATGGGTCGTTGAACAATGATGAGTTGCAACCGCAAGCCCTCCCCTGCCGCCAAACGCTTCGACACGGAGCTGCGCTGCTGCAGGCCACAGAAGACCGTCCGAGGGATCTCCTACCAGGCACCTCTTCACACACACAAGCACACACATTTACTTGGCTTTATTTATTTTTATCATTCATTTTTTTTTATTATTTAATTGGTTTGTCGCTAATGTGTTCTGAAAGGTTTTACACCAATTGGATGAAAATTTTGAAAAAAAATTTGTTTTATGGGCTTGCATCATTTTGGAAGCCTTTCCTTTTTAATCCAGTATGTTATCCAGATAATAGGATAAGATTCCCCCTCAAAATGGAGAATTTACAGAAAATGTACGGGAATGGGGGTGTGTGTTACCTAACAGTGAATATTGTAAACAAACGGTAAAACAGACAACACGAGTCAACCACTTTTTTGAGCCCAGAGCGTGCAATTTCGGTACCCAGAGGTTTTGTTGTGGCGTACCGTTGAGCATTGCGAGGCCCCTTGCGGTCGAATTTGGATGCTAGAATGCCACGTGGCGGGCCACCCCTCCGCCTAAACCGACAGTTGGCCACAGCACTTGCCGGCGGACATATTTGGTCAATTTCCAAGGCGTTCTGTGACTTTCTGGACCCTTTTGGAGGCTGCACTAATTTTTTCTTTTCACCGGTGTAACTTACCTCCCCCTCCACAACAACAACAACGGACCTGCACCGGGGGAACACATTTTCCCACCATGTTTTTATGCATTTTTTTATCATTTCAAGAAATGCACATTTTTGGGCATTTTTCGACTTTTGTGTGCATTTTTTCAATTTTTCCGGCATTTTTTTGCATTTTTTTATTTTTCCATCTTTTGAGCCAGGCTCTTTTTAAGACCCCCGGGGGGGGGAAGGGGGGTCTCCCCACCCACCCAGGGTGGCGCGGGACCCCCCGCGCTGGGACCCCCAAAATCGGGCCCGTTAAAGGCAATTTTCAAAATTTGTTGTATGCCAAGAGACATTGTATGCCTGCATTATTTGTGCATGTAGTTTTTTTTTTTAATATTACATCATATATTATTGATTTATCTTCCATCTTACACCTCATATATTTTGTATTATCTATCCATTGCCTGTTGCATCTTATATGGCATATTTTGTTAATTTATACATATCGCACATCTATTATCATGTATAATATTAATGATATAAAATATATTCAATGTAAATTATATAATATGTCAGTTTACAATACCCATGTGCTATATCGAATGTGGCAAGGATCATGGGTCGTTGAACAATGATGAGTTGCAACGCAAGCCCTCCCCTGCCGCCAACGTTCTTGCGACACGGATGCTGCTGCTGCAGGCCACAGAAGGCCAGTCCGAGGGTCTCCTACCAGGCACCCTCTTCACACACACAAGCACACACATTTACTTGGCTTTATTTATTTTTATCATTCATTTTTGTTTAATTATTTAATTAGTTTGTCTAATGTGTTGCGAAAGGTTTTACACCAATTGGATGAAAATTTTGTAAAAAAAATTACCTTTATGGGCTTTGCATCATTTTGGAAGCCTTTTTTTAATCCAGATACGTTATCCAGATATAAGATAAGATTCCCCCTCAAAATGGAGAATTTACAGAAATGTACGGGAATGGGGGTGTGCGTTACCTACAGTGAATATTGTAAACAAACGGTTAAAACGGACAACACGAGTCAACCACTTTTTTGAGCCCAGAGCGTGCAATTTCGGTACCCAGAGGTTTTGTTGTGGCGTACCGTTGAGCATTGCGAGGCCCCTTGCGTCGAATTTGGATGCTAGAATGCCACGTGGCGGGCCACCCCTCCGCCTAAACCGACAGTTGGCCCAGCACTTGCCGGCGGACATATTTGTCAATTTCCAAGGCGTGTGACTTTCTGGACCCTTTTTGAGGCTGCACTTTTTTTTCTTTTCACCGGTGTAACCTACCTCCCCTCCAACAACAAAAATGGACCTGCACCGGGGGGAGACACATTTTCCCACCATGTTTTTATGCATTTTTTTTATCATTTCAAGAATGCACATTTTTGGGCATTTTTCGACTTTTGTGTGCATTTTTTCAATTTTTTCCGGCATTTTTTTGCATTTTTTTTTATTTTTCCATCTTTTGAGCCAGGCCACTTTTTAAGACCCCCGGGGGGGGGAAGGGGGGTCTCCCACCCACCCAGGGTGGCGCGGGACCCCCCCCGGCTGGGACCCCAAAATCGGGCCCGTTAAAGGCAATTTTCAAAATTTTTGTTGTATGCCAAGAGACATTGTATGCCTGTATTATTTGTGCATGTGTTTTTTTTTAATATTACGTCATAATTTTGATTCATCTCATCTTACACCTCATATATTTTGTATTATCTATCCATTGCCTGTTGCATCTTATATGGCATATTTTGTTAATTTATACATATCGCTATTATCATGTATATCAATTATTGCTATAAAAATATATTCAATTAAATTATAATATGTCAGTTTACAATACCATGTGCTATATCGAATGTGGCAAGGATCATGGGTCGTTGAACAATGATGAGTTGCAACCGCAAGCCCTCCCCTGCCGCCAACGCCCTTCGACACGGAGCTGTGCTGCAGGCCACAGAAGACCGTCCGAGGGATCTCCTACCAGGCACCCTCTTCACACACACAAGCACACACATTTACTTGGCTTTATTTATTTTCATCATTCATTTTTTGTTTAATTATTTAATTAGTTTGTGCGCTAATGTGTTCTGAAAGGTTTTACAACATTGGATGAAATTTTGTAAAAAAAAATTACCTTTATGGGCTTTGCATCATTTTGGAAGCCCCTTTTTTTAATCCAGATATGTTATCCAGATAATAAGGATAAGATTCCCCCTCAAAATGGAGAATTTACAGAAAATGTACGGGAATGGGGTGTGTGTTACCTGAACAGTGAATATTGTAAACAAACGGTAAAACAGACAACACGAGTCAACCACTTTTTTGAGCCAGAGCGTGCAATTTCGGTACCCAGAGGTTTTGTTGTGGCGTACCGTTGAGCATTGCGAGGCCCCTTGCGGTCGAATTTGGATGCTAGAATGCCACGTGGCGGGCCACCCCTCCGCCTAAACGCGACAGTTGGCCCAGCATCTGCCGGCGGACATATTTGGTCAATTTCCAAGCTGTCTGTGACTTTCTGGACCCTTTTGGAGGCTGCACTAATTTTTTCTTTTTTTCACCGTGTAAATACCTACCCCTCCCCTCCACAACAACAATAAGGACCTGCACCGGGGGAGACACATTTTCCCACCACGTTTTTGCATTTTTTTGATCATTTCAAGAATGCACATTTTTGGGCATTTTTCGACTTTTGTGTGCATTTTTTCAATTTTTCCGGCATTTTTTTTGCATTTTTTTTATTTTTCCATCTTTTGAGCCAGGCTACTTTTTAAGACCCCGGGGGGGGGGGAAGGGGGGTCTCCCCACCCACCCAGGGTGGCGCGGGACCCCCCCCCGGCTGGGACCCCCAAAATCGGGCCCGTTAAAGGCAATTTTCAAAATTTTTGTTGTATGCCAAAGAGACATTGTATGCCTGTATTATTTGTGCATGTGTTTTTTTTTTAATATTACGTCATATATTGTTGATTATTCATCTTACACCTCATATATTTTGTATTATCTATCCATTGCCTGTTGCATCTTATATGGCATATTTTGTTAATTTACATATCGCACATCTATTATCATGTAATCATTATTGCTATAAAAATATATTCAATTAAATTATATAATATGTCAGTTTACAATACCCATGTGCTATATCGAATGTGGCAAGGATCATGGGTCGTTGAACAATGATGTGTTGCAACCGCAAGCCTCCCCTTCCGCCAACGCCCTTCGACACGGAGCTGCTGCTGCAGGCCACAGAAGACCGTCCGAGGGTCTCCTACCAGGCACCCTCTTCACACACACAAGCACACACATTTACTTGGCTTTATTTATTTTCATCATTCATTTTTTGTTTTATTATTTAATTGTTTGTCTGCTAATGTGTTCTGAAAGGTTTTTACACCACATTGGATGAAAATTTGTAAAAAAATTTCTTTAGGGCTTGCATCATTTTGGAAGCCTTTTTTTTAATCCAGATACGTTATCCAGATAATAGATAAGATTCCCCCTCAAAATGGAGAATTTACAGAAAATGTACGGGAATGGGGTTGTGTTACCTAACAGTGAATATTGTAAACAAACGGTAAAACAGACAACACGAGTCAACCACTTTTTTTGAGCCCAGAGCGTGCAATTTCGGTACCCAGAGGTTTTGTTGTGGCGTACCGTTGAGCATTGCGAGGCCCCTTGCGGTCGAATTTGGATGCTAGAATGCCACGTGGCGGGCCACCCCTCCGCCTAAACCGACAGTTGGCCCAGCACTTGCCGGCGGACATATTTGTTCAATTTCCAAGGCTGTCTGTGACTTTCTGGACCCTTTTGGAGGCTGCACTAATTTTTTCTTTTCACCGGTGTAACCTACTCCCCCCCCTCCACAACAACAATAACGGACCTGCACCGGGGGGAGACACATTTTCCCACCATGTTTTTATGCATTTTTTTGATCATTTCAAGAATGCACATTTTTTGGGCATTTTTCGACTTTTGTGTGCATTTTTTTCAATTTTTTTCCGGCATTTTTTTGCATTTTTTTTATTTTTCCATCTTTTGAGCCAGGCTACTTTTTAAGACCCCCGGGGGGGGGGGAAGGGGGTCTCCCACCCACCCAGGGTGACGCGGGACCCCCCCACCGGCTGGGACCCCCAAAATCGGGCCCGTTAAAGGCAATTTTCAAATTTTTGTTGTATGCCAAGAGACATTGTATGCCTGTATTATTTGTGCATGTGTATTTTTTTTGAATATTACGTCATATATTATGTGATTCATCTTACACCTCATATATTTTGTATATCTATCATTGCCTGTTGCATCTTATATGGACATATTTTGTTAATTTTTACATATCGCACATGGTCTATTATCATGTATATATTATTGATAAAATATATTCAATGTAAATTATAATATGTCAGTTTACAATACCCATGTGCTATATCGAATGTGGCAAGGATCATGGGTCGTTGAACAATGATGAGTTGCAACCGCAAGCCCTCCCCTGCCGCCAACGCCCTTCGACACGGAGCTGGCTGCTGCAGGCCACAGAAGACCGTCCGAGGGATCTCCTACCAGGCACCCTCTTCACACACACAAGCACACACATTTACTTAGCTTTATTTATTTTTATCATTCATTTTGTTTTCAATTATTTAATTGTTTGCGCTAATGTGTTCTGAAAAGGTTTTACACCAATTGGATGAAAATTTTGTAAAAAAATTTGCTTTTATGGGCTTTGCATCATTTTGGAAGCCTTTCCTTTTTAATCCAGATATGTTATCCAGATAATAGATAAGATTCCCCCTCAAAATGGAGAATTTACAGAAAATGTACGGGAATGGGGTGTGGTTTACCTAACAGTGAATATTGTAAACAAACGGTAAAACAGACAACACGAGTCAACCACTTTTTTGAGCCCAGAGCGTGCAATTTCGGTACCCAGAGGTTTTGTTGTGGCGTACCGTTGAGCATTGCGAGGCCCCTTGCGGTCGAATTTGGATGCTAGAATGCCACGTGGCGGGCCACCCCTCCGCCTAAACCGACAGTTGGCCCAGCACTTGCCGGCGGACATATTTGGTCAATTTCCAAGGCGTTCTGTGACTTTCTGGACCCTTTTGGAGGCTGCACTATTTTTTTTTCTTTTCACCGGTGTAACTACTTCTCCCCCTCCACAACACAAAAAAGGACCTGCACCGGGGAGACACATTTTCCCACCATGTTTTTATGCATTTTTTGATCATTTCAAGAATGCACATTTTGGGCATT
>CAAHFI011775461.1:0-10422 GCA_900893395.1 Euglena gracilis
ACTTGACCAACCCCGCGTGCCCTTGGCACACCCAGTTTGGGCGGATGGGACGCTTTGACAGGAATCATGCCTGCCCCGTGTCCCACAGTGGGCTTTTACACACCCCGCCTAAGCCTAAAGCGGCGAATAGGTAACCCCCAAAAAAAGACTAACCCTTTTCGCTTTTTTTTTTGGGTTTTGGGAGGATGCCACTGTGCGGAAAGGAGAGACACCAAGTGGAGTAGTGAACCCCACTGGGTCAACGTAAGATATCCTGACTGGACCTGGGAATCCCTGGTCCACTAGGAAATCGGGCGTAGCCCTGGGAGGGGGATGTGTACCAGGCACGTCCCAGCTCTGTAGGATATCCGCAGAGTGGGTTCAGTGATCATCGCACCACTGTGGAAATCACAGCTGGCACAAACGTGGCAGACCCTACTGGGAACTGCCCCTGGACACGTCAGTACTTTTCTCTCTTTCCTCCACAGGTGGTATTCTTTCACTTCATTGTTTCCAAGTTTCAAGGTTTGGTTTGTCAGATGTGTGAGCGCCCCTAAGGCCTTGCATTGCCTTTCCCTTGATTTGTGCTGTAATTTTGGTTTCAGGATTCAGCAAATGACTTTTAGGAGTTGCCAATTACAATTTTGCCCTGCGATTTGTCTGTGTGCAGGTGGCAAACTCCATGTACGGTTTGAGCTGGTCTGGCTTTGTCTTGTGAACTGATGGTTGAAGATTAGGTTTTGGGAACATTTTGCAGAAAGATTTGGAGACTTTGGAGATGTCAAGATTTCAAGACCCACCAGGTGGAAAGGCCAAGGCCACAGGCAGGGGGTGTCAGCCCCCTGAGAGATGCAAGATTGGGAGATGGTAAATATGGCAAAGGCCAGCTTCCTGAGCCGGACGCTGGAGTCCAGAGGGAAAAACCCTCAGAACAGTTGAACTTGGCTTCGGAGGAAACATCTGAAGCCTTTGCCTTGTGCTTTGCTTCTTCGGAAATTGGGAACAAAAGGCAAAAATCATTTTTTGTTACTCCAAAGACTTTTCCCATCCATAAGCGGGTTGCGCAGCAAGGCGAAAGTGAAAGGCTTTTTCGGAATACTCCAAAAAGTTGAAAAGGGAAAGCTTTGGACGTACACTTTTACACCACACACCTGAGGTATTGCGCCTCAAGCTCCCAGTTTCCGGGGAAACCTCGGTGGTTACTACGGAGCTGGCCGACGAGCCTGCTTCGGGTGATGATTCGGAGCGGCGCACGTCGCTGCGCGGTGGTCTACGTGGTTGATTATGCTCAATCATAGCGGTAGTCACCCCACGAGGTACTCAAACAGCAGCTAGCTCTTCCACAGCGGTGTCGGAAACTGCCCAGCTGGAGGAAGAGGCACGTGAAAGTGCGCCTATGGTGGAGGGTGAACCTTCACTTGTGGCTGCGCCACCGTCAGTGTCGGAAGCGGCACGAGCGGAGGTCCAAGCCACCTCTACTGCTGTGGATACAGCAGACCACACGCTATAGCACATGAAAACCCTGTGTCGACACCAGAAGCACCAGCTGAGGAGCAGGATGAACCCGGACCCCAGCGTGCATTCAAAATCACTTCACTACAACCGCAAGGCACAACAAGGACGGCGTCACGTGAAAAATGGGCGGAGATTCATCTTCTGCCATCGGAATCACCTCCTGCTCCACCGTTTCCAGAGCGGATTCAGTTGCGTGTCGTTCTGCTACAGAACGCAGGTCATTCTCGATCCTGTAACATTCCCTTGCGTCTTACAGGCAGTAAAAGCTTACACTTTCAGTCCTGTCAGAGTTGGGGTGTGGTGATGGCCATGACGCTCTCACTCAGCTTTCGGGCGAAGGTTGTGCCTTCCCTTCGCCCAAAATACATACATTTTCCCACAGCTCTCGGAGAGTGGCATCGATTCCTGTGGTGTCTTCATCTGGCTCAAGGAAGTGAGTCAACGGTAAGGCATATCTGGTGGAACTCGCATCGTCCGGTACCAGGTACGGTGCCATATTCTTGAAAATACAGTATTTTCCCGAATTGGGTTTCCAAGTGCTCCTGCATGCCCAGTTCGGCGTTTTTCCAGTCCGGCTGCAGCCTGCGTCTGTCTGGTGTTTTGGATCTGGCTTCGACGTGGTTATATACACGGGGCAGCCATTTCGTGTAGACTTCCTTATCTGACGACACATGCTCCTTAAACCGGACGTAAACGTACAGGACTGTGTTGCCTTTTCCACCGTTCACCTAGGTATTTGCCACATTCTCACTGTTGGCACTTCCTAATTTCCGGTGTCTGCTCCCTAACTATGGACACACAAATAGACTCTGGGACCTGCTTTGCCTCCTGGCCCACAGCACCAGCTCCCAGTCCGTCCCCCAGCCCGCAAGGGGCCTGTGGTCGGCCAGGGGCCGCAGTGGTGCAGTGGTCCAAATACACGGGGAAATGTTATCCCCGGGCCAAGCTTTTGTGATGGCAGTTCCTCCCAGTGGGTTTGCGGTTTCTGGCATCCAAGGGGCAGTGTCAGTTCGGCTGGAATATCAGTGGTGTACTCCCCTGTTCCCAGTGCTCCCCAGTAGCCAGCGACGTCGCTGTGGGTGGCCAGATTTTAAACGGTGTTCCCCCAATGGCTTGTAATGCCGCTCTGCAGAGCCAGATTCTCAGTGGTGTGCCCCGGTGGCTTGTGATGCTGCTGCGGGTGCCATGTCCCCAGTCTTTCATCAGGTGCTTTGCAAACGATTCTGTGCCACCTCATTTCCCTGGGTTTGGTGGGCAGTGGCGAACGACCCTCAGTGCTGTCCCTCGTTTTGGTACGTCGGCAGGGGGGGATGTGGCACCTCTAGCCTGCGGGGGCCCTTCTGCATCAGGGGGCAGACAGCCCCAGGGCCCAATGGCTGTGGGAGGCAGCTAACCCCAGTGCCCCGTGGTTGCAGATATGAGAACAGTCCAGAGCCCTTCCGCTGGAGAGACCGCAGCCAGCCAGCCACCTTTTGGTTCCAGGGGCTGGAGTGGGAGGAAGCGGAACGCCATATTAAGGCTCACAAAACTTGAATTTTTGGCCAGTTTGGGCACCCCGCAGCAGCGGCAACAGTTTAAACAAAATTCACGTACGACGGGACAGCCCAAAACGAGCAGAACCACAGGAAACAGGAACAGCAGATCTACAGGGTCAGGGCAGGCGTCAACCTGGGGTGGAGAAAGCCGAGAACCAGTGCCTCCTTCAAGCCCCGTGGTTTCCCCGCAGGAGGGTAACTGGCAAGGAGGATGAAACCTTTTCCCTGGGCCCCCGAGGCTGGGGTAGCATCGTGCAGTGCTGCACCCTTTGGCCTTTGTCACCCAGGACACGGGGGCTTGGGTTCGGAGGTTCCTGGGAGTTCCAGTACACGTGTTCGCCAGCAGCCCCCAGCCCAGCAGCCAGCATTTTTTTTGGGCCGCTGGCGATTCTGCACACCAAAAACCTTGTAAAACCAGAGCTTTAATGTGATTTTCATGATTTTTCGGTGCAATTTCCGCTCTTCATTCAGCAGTTTTCCGTGGGACAGCCACTGGGAGAGTAATATAAAATGCTGGTTCTGACTGGCTGCCTGGACCATAGCATCCGGACGGAACTCCAGCGGTGGCAGCAGATGAAGGAACGGGTCCTGTTCCAGGATTTTAGGAACTGGCTGGCGCAGAAGTACGGCTGCCACATCCAGGCCTCGCTGCATGAGCAGCCCAGGGCCCTCAGACTCGTGAACACAGGCAAGTTTATCCTCCCAGCATGGCATGAATATGAACATGAAATCCAGTAAAACTTGGTTGTCTGCTGAATGGAAGACCCCTCGGCGGAGGAAGCACAGGCCCTGGTTCCACACGCCCCGTGGCCCCCGAGACGTGCAAACTCTGGCCCCCGGCGTGTGGTACCCTGTGACTGCCGGGTGCCCTCTGGCTTCAGGGCCCTCCGGCCACGCTGCCCTTGGTGGCCTGGGTAGTTCCTGGCGGAAGGGCTGACAAAAACTTTGTTCGCAAAACTTTCAAAATCGTTTTCCAAAATTGAAAGCGAGATTGAAGCCGACCCTTCATCTCTGAATTTTCTCTGGGTGCCACCCTTAAATCTGTTTCCACCTCCATCAGCAGGACGTTGTGGGCCCGGATCGCCTTCCTGTGGGTGGTGAACTTTGCCCACAGCTCCTACAGGCTTGGTCCCCCCATCACCCCTTGCCTCCCAACTTCCTTATCTCCTCCCTAATGGTCCCTTGTTGTTCGGCGATGGTTGTGGCCTGGCCGTCCAGTTCTGCCCTAAAATTTGGCATGGCCTTTGCATTTCCTGCATTTCTTTTGCACATCCGCACAGTTCAGCAACCAATTGTTTCACGTTTTGGTCCACGCCCTCGGCCAGGGCCGCTGGCCAGTTCCTGGATCCTCATCACCTCCTGAGCCTTCGCCTTGTTAAACCCCTGCCCTTCAGCTGGCTGACTACGGCCTCTAGCCTCTGGACTCTCTGGGATATTTGGGCCACATTCTCAAGGCCTTTGCTTAGACGGGTGGTCACCAGGTCGGTGAGGGCGGTCATCCCCCCAGAAAAAGTATACGTTTTAGTCTGCTGCAGCTTTTGAAAAATATCTGCGAAGTGAGACTCTAGCACAGACTGTGTCCTTTACATTTGCTCCACAACTGCCTGAAAGTTTTCAGCAACCCGCTGAAACTGCAGGGTGCTCTAGGTGGTTAAGTGAAGCCGCTGTGGTGGCCATCGCTTTAGCGAGCCGACTTTGCAAGTCGCCGACCCAAACGTCCAACCGCTGAATCTCCTGCCCCAGAACCACCGAGGCAGCGGCCTGTGCTTCTGCTTCCTCCCACAGTACTCCTGGTAATCTGTCAAACAGTCATATAGTGTGAGCCCAGAGGGCTCAAACCCCCCTCTGCGATCATGTAGGGGTTGACCCTCCTGAGGTCCCTGTGAAGGGACCCCCGGTGGCGCAACCTGCGAAGAATCGATCAAAATTGAGCCCGGCAGGTCCACCTGTTTGGTATTTCTTCCCTTAAACACCCCTTGATGGAAGGTTGGGGTAGGGGTGGGTGTTGGTGAGGATGTAGATGGAAAATGACTGTAAAATGACGTCCTTTATTGTACTCCTCACACCCCCAACTTTTTCACTGGCTAAGGCAGCATTTCCAAAACTGTATTCATTGGGAAACATATTTTTTGCCTCCCAGGCAACAAAAAAACTGCCCAGATTTGTGGCCAGGTGGCCCCAATGGCAGACCACAGCAGTGAATGCGTTGCAATGTCCTTTGACAACATGGCATCTATGCCAAGTACCCTAATCAATAATTCAAAATGTTATCTCCATAATAAAAGGATTTCCACATACCAAAGGTTTAAAGGTTTGATGGTCACACATTATTTGGATTTCACCTGGTGGCCCCAATTAATAAGGATGAAAGTGCCAGAGACTTCCTGCCCGAAAATGACCCCATACAAGGGCATGTTCAAAACCAGTAAGGGTGAGAAAATGCTACCCCCCAGGGGGCCCTCCCTTGCATGATTTTCTCGGGCAACTCCTGGAGGGGAAACAAATACAATATAAATTATGAACGATTTACTGGGGAGAAACCCCAGCTTGAAACGACACCAAATCACGTTTACGTTTTTTTGGGTAATTTTGGAAAAAAGGGGCTACCCCCCTCTGAAGCTACAACTGGCAGACGCTTTGGTACAATTATTTCAAATTTCCAAGGCCCAGACCCGGAATGCCTACAGGGCTATGCTTAATATTCCCGGTTTGTTAGACCGAGGTTCCACACCACGTTAGCACCATACAAGAGAATTTGAGTCGGAAAACTTGGAGAATTATGGTGCCTTTTGGGATCCCCTCCCACCCCTCCTGAGGCTGGCCCATCCCCCATTTCCCATTTATATTAGTACATTGCGCGCACAACTCTTATTTTGCTGAGTTATCCTCTGTTTTTACAGAAATTCATATTTGGAGAGAATCAAACACACAACCAGTGTATTGGGCAAGGCTCGCTTCATCAAAATTAGGTGTAAAGGGTGTTTCATCTGAGGACATCATATATTGCTGGAACAAGGTCATTCGTCATAACTGGCGGGCCCCTTCAAATTTCACTAAGACCCCCTTAAGCGCGTAAGTGGAGATGCAATTGCTTCGATAACAAAAGATTTTTTTGGCCAAGCATGGGGTGCCTCGCCAGGTGTGGGAGGTCCATTCCACCAGAGGGGCAGGACTTGGTTTACTAAAAAAAAAAGTTGGTATTTTCAGCCCACGAAGTGTATGAAATTGGCCAGTGGAGGGGAGTGGAGGCTTTTACAGCACACTATGAACGAATTGGAGCCCAAGGTGCCTTAGAAAATGCCCTGGCCGCCAAATTTCTGCACACATTTGGTCCTCACAAAGGCAAAGTACGGAGCCCGAGGGGTCTCGTACTCCCTCGCGGAAAAACGACAAGGGAGGAAGGCACGCCGAGGGCGAAGCACAAAGACCTTGCGACCCCGACCCCCCACTCATAAATGAAAATTTCTTTTCCCTCGGTCAGAAAAAAAGGGATCACGGGGGGGGGGGAGGGTGACGGCCCTAAGGCGCAAGAAGTCATGTCGCCACGTCGGATCAGCATCATCAGCGAACTCCGGCGGGGCGGCACTAAACAGGGCTTCCTAACCCAGCGCACCACGAACGATCCAAACAACACCACCACCGAACAAGGCATGGCCTCACAAGGTCTGTGTGCTTGGCCCTCGGTGTCCCTTCCTCCCTTGGCGTTTTGCCTCGACAGAGTGCGGCAAGGGCCCAGGGACCGTGGCCAACAGTGCGTTGTGGTTTGTTGGACCAATGTTTTTAGGGATGCGGGGGAGAGGGCGACAAAGGTCGCAACGTACCATTCGGGCCCCGCACTGCGAGATTGGAGAGGCCCTGCTGTCCTTTCCGGCAGCAAAAAGCAGCGACACCTCGGGCTCCGTACTTTGCCCTTGTGAGGCCATGCCTTGCTCGCCGGCGGTGTTGTTTCGATTGTTCTGGTGCGTTTGGGCATGAGGTCCCGCTTAGTGCCTTTTTTCGCCAGAGTTGGCTGATTCCTAATTTGTCCTTCGACACCCGGAAGAAAGGAAAACAGTCTCCGACAAAAGAGAACCAAGAGGAGAAGTCAACAGAATAAGAATATCCAGAGAGACACGAACGTGACGAGTGTTAATTGACAAGCCAATTGTCAATTTCAAATCTGACTTCAATGAACAATGCTGTGGAGAAGAAATTGGCATCAAACACTCGACGTGAACTACCTGGAGCGGCAGTCGCCGCAACAGCTGGATAAATTGGAGGTGCGAACAAAACGTGGCGAACCGTGGCCGTCCCTTCCCCCCAGATCCCTTCATCAAAAATTTCCCAGAAAACACGCCAACACAGTGGCGGCCACGGACCGTGTACCACAGTGGTCATAAATACCAGACCGAGGAAGGAACCCCCCGCCCAATACGGGCAGAAATATCTGGGAATTGGAGTCCAAAATCCAAGACAGATGGGACAAAAGCAAACCAAAGATTCCAAGAGCAAAAGTGGGGAAGATGAAATCAAGGACAAGGTGGTGGCCATGGAGGCCAATTCTACAAGCAACTCCCCACAGGAAGGGGAAGAAAAGGTCTGTCAAATCCCCCAAACTTTTCTAGCACAACAACTCCTCCCAAGGGGAAGAAGGGGGTCACAGCAGCCCCCCCAGATTTCCAGTGGAGCTGGAGACCAATGTCAAGAACAGCCCCATGGAGGGGAGACCAAGGCCATTTGTGCCAGAATTTTGTTCGATTTCATGTGCACGGCCATGGTGGCCAACAAGTGCAGGGCCATGGTGGCCAGTTTTGACATGACCATGGAGGCCAGAATTTATCAGGCCAGGAGGCCAATTGAGTCAACAAGGCCATGGGGGCCAAAGGGGTGGACCAGAAATGACCCCCCAGAAGCTAAGGTGCAAACCTTATATAAATCAACTGCAGCAGCCCCAGGACTATGCCCCCACAGGGGCAGTGGAGGACAAGGGGGCAACCCCCCCACATTTCTTCTTCAATGCCCATGGCAGGAACAATTCAAAACAAGGGGGATACCAAAAAAGGGGCCCCTATGGTATGTGAAATGACAACATCAATGACAAAGTGGAGGACCAGAGAGCCTGTGAGAAGAGCATGCACACCCCCTCAGCAACCCTTGCAGAATGCTCAATCCCTAGGTGCACCAGGGGTGCAATGTCCAACACCCCCCACCCAGCCCCCAGAAAATCATGATTGGGGAAATAAATTACACGGAGGAAAAATGGGGAGACATCCCCCTGCACCAGAGGCTTCAGAATAGTCTAAAATGGTGGACAAAAAATGCCCCCCCAGCAACATGTCAATTGATAATAATAAAAATGGAATGGAATTCAACCCCCCTGGGTGATTCCCCCAAAATTGTGCACCCACCCAAAACCCAGAGAAAACCTGGACCTGAGCCAGGCAGAAAAAATTCTGCCGGATTACGAAAAATTCTGGGTCAGTGAAACGAGTTTGGGATTCAGAAATCCAGCATTTGATCCCATGGTTTTTAGTTTAGAAACCAGAGGGTGGAACAACCAAGTGGAGAATGGTCAGCGACTGCAGAGAAATCAATCAGCAATTTCAAGTAAAACCTTTCAAGCTGGATCATATCCAGCACATTTTTCCACTTTTGGAAAAAGACCAGTGGGCAGCAAAAATTGACCTCAAGGATGCCTATTTTCATATTCCATTAAGTCCAGGCCTAAGGCCATTTTTGAGACATCAGGTGGGGGGGCAGACCTGAGAATTTCAAACAGGCTGCTTTGTGCTAAATGTAATTCCCCAAATTTTCATGTCAGTCATGAAAATTTTCGAAAAGCTCTGGAGAAAAAGGGGCATCCAGATGTTTGTGTACCTGGACGACATTTTGCTGTTGGCCCCCACCCAAAACACTTTGCAAAACCACCTGAACACAATTGTCAAATATTTGCTGGATTCTGGGTTCAAAATTACTGTGAAAAAGTCCACCCTCCAGCCCACCCAAGTAGTAACCATCTGGGTTTTCAACTGAACTTCCAGAAAGGAAAGCTACAGGTGCCCCCCCAGAAAGTCAAAACCATAAAAAAGGAGGTGGGAAAAATTGTGAAAAAAGATTACATGTCAAAAAGGCAACTGGCTTCCATTTTGTGCCAAATAAGATGCAACCTAATGGCCCTGTCCTTTTACGGGTATTTACAGACACCCTGGCAAATTTTTCGAGGCAAAGCACACAGCCCACTGGGACTCAAAACACGCCGTTTCCCAGGAAATCAAGACCCAATTAAGGGAAATAAAATTCTTACTAGACACCTGGGGGGGCAGACCCTTCCCCCAAAATTCAACCAGAGAGTTGCACTCAGACAGCAGCACCCATGCCTGGGGGGGGGCCAGACATCCACACAGAAGAAATTGTGCAGGAATTTTGGAGAAAAGTCTCCATTTTGCACATCAATGTAAAGGAGCTCAGTGCAGCTATCAGCACTGTGAAAAGTTTAATCAAACCTGGAGAAACTGTTTCCTTGTCAGCGGACAACCAGGTAATTTACTTTTACCTAACAAAAGGTGGTGGCAGAAAAGACCCATTCAACAAAATGCTGAGACCATTTTTCAAATGGTGCATAGATAAACAAGGAAACCTCCAAGTCAGCTGGGGACCTTCAAAAGAATGCCTGGCAGACCGCATAAGCAGATGGGAAATGGACAGAGGGGATTACTCCGTAGACCCCCAACTTTTTCAATGGCTAATACAGCAATTCAAAGATTTCATAAACCTGAAACATATTTATTTGCCTCCCCGGGCAACAAAAAACTGCCCAATTTTGTGGCCAGGTGGCCCTGCTCGGAGACCACAGCAGTGAATGCATTACAATGTCCACTGGACAACATGGGGGATCTTTATGCAAACCCCAACTGGTCAATAATTCCCAGGTTTTACCCAGGTTGAAAATGTTTCCCCAGACCAAACTTTTAATGGTCACCCCTTTCTGGGATTCAGCCACCTGGTGGCCCCAATTAATAAAAATGAAAGTTCCAGGGACCCCCTGCCTGAAAATAACCCCTTACAAGGGTATGACATAAATCCATCACTTCAAAGAAGTGTGTACCAGGCGTATGCTTCTGTCCCCTTCCGTTGAGGAATTTAGGATGGAAGCAGATCCTATTAGGATTTCCTAATGGGTGCTTCTTCTCTCTCCACAGGTGGTATTCTATTATATTCTTATTCCTTCCTTTTCTCCAGACCGGACTTGGATATCCAGTCCGTCCTCCCTGCATTGCACTGTGCTTTGCTTCTTGGGAATTGGGAAAGGGGAATTGGGAATCAGACGTACACTTTGTAGCAGATTAGGTCACTATCCTACACATACAGCCCATACAGAAAGAAACGCTATCAAGTATTACACTTGGTAGCAGAT
>CAAHFI011777180.1:0-25674 GCA_900893395.1 Euglena gracilis
TACCAGGGAGAAGCTGCCGGATAATTGGATCAAGGACTGGGAGACCCCTTCCTTTGATGTCAACGATCCTGAGCTCAACACCATTCGGAGTGAATCAGCTCCGCCGCGTTCCCCACGCCAACTGGAGTTGGTTGAGGACCCATTAGGGGACCCCCAACACGACTAATGGCGTGAGGTGCGTGAACGTCCAGCCGATAAAGGCAGGTGAGGTGCCTCTGTGAGCGCCAATGCGGCGTCCAGCACCCTCGTCAGGTATTCGCCTGACACCCTGTTTGGGTATTCGCCCGAACAGCCCCTTCGAAGACCCTTTGCGGTATTCGCCGCTAGTAAGTTCCCACCGGGATGCTGCCATGTGCAGGATTCCGTGCGCATGCATGCACACCCCTCTCCACTCTCCCCTCTTGCGGGCGTGCGACACACAGCGCACAGGGCCTACGGCCTCTTTTCCTTTCCCTTTCTTTTCTTTTCGGCCGTTTGAGGCCTTAAGGCTGCCAGACAGCACAACTTTTCTGGCCTAAGCCAACCCCCCACTCCTCTCTACTTTCCCCCCGGGGCAAATGCTGTCGCCGGCAGTTGGTTTTCTAGAGTAGGATTTCCTTTTGCGTGGTCAGGTTTGACTTGGCATGCGCCCTGCCCAGGTTTGACTGGTCAGAGGCCCCCTCCTTCCACACCCTTCCCATGGGTTTTCCTGGAATGCCCATGGACCCAACCCCAAGTGCCTTGGGCACACCCAAACTGGGTGGATGGGTTTGCTTGGCAAAGAAACCTGCCAGCCCCATTTTCCCCAATGGGCTATAATATACTATACACCCATAAGCCACCGCAAAATAGGTGAAACCATTTTGCGCGTTTTGGGCTTTTTGGGGTCCCCTCCTTTCCGCCCCCCCTTTGAGTGGACCCCTGTGCGACCGAAACCTGTCTGTGTCCGAAATCCCTGTGGCCAGAATGCGTTGTCCAAAGGGGAAATAGGGCATAGCCCTGGGAGGGGGATGTGTACCAGGCGTATGCTTCTGTCCCCTTCCGTTGAGGAAGTTAGGATGGAAGCAGGTCCTATTAGGATTTCCTAATGGGTGCCCCTTCTCTCTCCACAGGTGGTATTCTTATTCTGTTTGTCTTTCCTTTTCTCCGGACCGGACCTGGTTATCCAGTCCGTCCTCCCTGCATTGCTCTGTGCTTTGCCTCTTGGGAAGTGGTAAAAGGGTTTTTACTGTTAGTCTGATTTTCAGTTCCCAAGTAGGTGAGCCAAGGCGAAAGCGAAGGCTTTGGGAATTGGGAAAGGGGAATTGGGAATCAGACGTACGCTTTTCTGCCACAGATTCCATCATGATTTGCAATGATGCCACCGGTTCTGAAAACTGGGCTGCAGAAAATTCAGCTTCCTTTTCGTTCTGAATGCAGCTTTCTGCCACAGATCTCAGAAAATTTTCATTACAATCTGAAACTCGGACAGATTGGCTGTGAAACGAGCAGATTTCTGCAGATTCTTCTGAAAATTCACAGACCACTGGATTGATGAAACTGCCCTCATGTACCATTCTGCTGGCACAGCCACCAGAACAATCCTCTGTGACCGTGTTGACCGTCTCTGAAAAATTTTCACTGACTGGGTCAGTGAAACAACCTTTGCTTGTGATGTGAGCCGAAACTGAAAACTTTGCACTGATCATGCTGGCAGAGGCAGCGGAACAAATCTCAGCAACAACGTTCACCGAATCTGAAAAAATCTCACTGACGAAATCAGTGAGCCGACCTCTGCTAACCATGTCCGCCGGCCCCACCCCCTGTGCGCCGCCGGTCGCCCCCGCGACCGGCGAGTCCCGGTGGGCCGAGGGCCCGGGGGGTTCTCCGCCGTCGTGGATAACCACCGACAGCAGGGGGGTGGGTGTTTTCGGGGTGGGGCCTGCGCTTTCTCGGGGAATTGGTGGGCTCAAGCCAACCCCCATTTTTTCACCCAGGTGGTTTCCCCAACCCCAGCCGGCGCGTAGGATCGTTTTTTAAATGTTTTTTCTGAAATTTTTGTGAAAAAAGAAAGATCTGCCATTTGGAATGAAATCGAACTTTTCTGTCTGAAATCTCACTTTTCTTTCTTTCTCACTCTCACACTCTCTTGCTCAAACCAACCCAAAAACCAACCCGCTGTATGTGAAATGGATCCCAACCCACTGGAGAAGCAAACACACTGTTGGAAATCTGTGAGAGTGACTGAATGTAATGAAAAAAACAACCAGGGGCAAGGAAGAGGGGTATGGGGAATATAGGCGGCGGTGAGGGTGGCGGTGTTGTAGGGTCTCCTTGATTTCAATACCAAATTGACTTCAATGACTCCACCAACAATGTAATGACCAACAATGTAACTGTCAATTCCAATTCAACAATGTGATTGATCAAATCCAATTCAATGTATTTCCTCTTTGCCAAATAATGGGGAAAACACCTCAAGTTCTGTGAACAAAAAGAATTTGAAAGGTTTTTGAAATTTGACCCGCTTCCAATTTAAGTCGCGGGATTTTTTAACTGATTGGCTGTTACCCGCGCCTTTGAAATTTGCGCTTTCTGGCAATTTTTGGCTGCCGGCGCAAGCCGGCGGCCGACACCCCCTCCCTTGCGACCTTAGTCGGACACCAAAAACTCGCCCCCCCCCCTGTTCCTCAACAACGGGGGGGAAATCCTCCATTCGGCACTCTTTCATCCAAAACCTATGTTCCACACCCATTCTCCCTTGAATCAACAAATGGGAAACAAAAATCAGGGACTATGGCTTTCAAGTGCCTTCAAACTTTTGGGAAAGACTTGGTTCACCAACCAATGAATATTTGGCTGCCCCCCCCCCCGTTTCTCATAGGTGGTGTGAGGGTCTTCACCAAGAAATTGGGGGGATTGTTGAATTTTGTGATCTGTTGCTTGTCGCGACCAAACACCAAAAATCAGAATTAAGGAAAACAACCCCGCAAACCGCAGGATTGGTTCCCCGCAATGACAATTCATCACTTTTCCCACAACCGTAACGGGAATGTAACTTACGGATCCGTTTTTGTGGGGGGGTCACATCAACCCGTGCCCTCCCGGGTTGTCTCTCAAACCTTGGCCCAAAATTTCCACCTCGTAGAGAAAAAATGTGCTTGGAAAATATGTCCACCTTCTGCTTTTCAAAAAGCAAATCCAAATCTGTGAAATTCTCACCTCCTTGCCATTCTAAAAAATGTTCCTCAGAACCTAAAATTCCTTGGGGGGTACCTACGGGAGCCTCACCGACAAAATCGTCGGCCATGTTCCATGCCTGGGCAAGTTTCTTTCACAAAATTATCTGAAAATTCTGCACACCGTCCTTTATGGGGGGTTTGGTTCCACCTCCTACCCGTAAATAACACCTTTAAATTCCCTGAACTTATGTGGGTACAACACATCGACTTTTCGTTGGAACGCCCCCCACTCATTCGCCTCCAAATGAGTGGGGCACATCCCCATTTTGTTCCTCCCAACGTTATTCTTTTCTTCCACACAACACAACCCGTGAAATTGAACAGATTCCACCTCCCACACTTGCCCAATAGAAACGTCAGATTTTGTGCCTTGAGTAAAACCGGCAGACTCAAAATTTTCATTGGTCGACCGTTCAACCCATTTTTTCTTCTCTTTCCCAAACGGGCGGAAGAAAATTGAAGAAATTCACCTTTTTCCACTTGGGAAAAATGGGGGGGGGTGCAAAATGCGTTTCAACCTTCCCCTGTTCCTTTTCCACCAGAAAATTGTCCACTTCCACACCGTTTCCCAAAATCTGGGGTTTATCCGAATCCAAAATTTGCTTTCGTCATGGGTCATTCGTGGGGGGGTACCCTGGGGGACCAACACCAACCCTCCCCCTTTGGAATATGCCTTTCCTCTTTCCCGTCAACCTGAAAAATGACCAAATCTGGGACTCGGTATTTTTTGTGTGTCGTCCCACCAAAAATGTTTCCACCAGAACGGTGAAAATGTCTTTTGGGCCCGGGGATGGCTCCTTCCCTTTGGGCAAGACCGCCACTTCAGCAACGTTGCCCAAAAAAGCTGCTACCCCTACCTCTGGGCCTAGGTTGCCCGAGTAGGGAGCGACGGGAGGGATGTTTTGGAAAACCAACCCACTCACCTCTCGAGAGGGAATTGAGAGGGTATCGGTCTCCGCCTGCTTGGATGGTCGAAGTTTCTTCCTACCCAAAAAGCCAAAACCCAACCCATAGCTGGGACTTGGGGTTGCTGTCGTTGTTCCGGGTGCTGCTGGGCCCCCCTGCACCGCCACCACAGCGGTGCGGGGGAGTGGGCCCCCGGACGCCGCCACCACAGCGACGCCGGGGTTGGGGGTCCCCCTTCCTGGGTTGTGAAATCAAAATTTGCGGCCAGTGATCTGGGCAGGGAGAAAAAACTGTCAGTGTTGACCCCCTTCCACAATAAACTGGGATTGTGTCCGTTTGAAAATTCTGAGACCCTCCAATTGAGAAAATCTTTGCTCAACCCCACAACCAAAGTGGAAATTTCTACAAATCCTTGAATTTTCAGCAAAACTGCCTGAAACGGCGTTTGATTTGAGTTTTCCAAACCCAAAACTGATTATTTCACGTCAAAAAGTTCTTGCCTTTTGGCGTTGTTGTCCAAAGTTAAATTGGGCTGGAATCCCGCCGAATTTTGATCACTTTTGACCAAAGCGGTCTCCATTTTGAATCTGGGGGAGCTGCAGTTTTTTCCAACTTTGCCCAGGGAAATTGAAAACGATCTTCGCCCTGCACCTGAAACTGAATTATTTCGTGCACTCTCCTCCTTGGATCCTTGGGTGAGACAACACCTGGGTTTTTTTTGTGGGGGAAAATACGTGCTACTTTGTAAATGGGACCCTGTCCCCCACAATAAATCTTGCTGAAAATGGAAGCCGTGGGCAAAAACTGTGGGGAGTCTTGAGAAAATTCCAGAAAATTCTGGGTCCTCAATGTAATTCGTGCTGAAACTGGCCATGTTGATTGTGAAAAATCTTCACGGGTCTGAAAATCCTGTGGTAACCCATGAAAATCTGCTCGGAATTCACTTTTCTGAAAAGTCTGTGGTGATGCGACAAGTAAACTTGGCAAGAAAGATCTTTCTGAAAAATCAGCAGATGGAAAGATGGAAAATTGTGGCACTGAATTTCTCCCACTTGAAACTTCTAAATGCCTACCACTCTTCGGGTTCTTTAGAAGCCTTAGGGCTGTGGGTGGGGGTTGTATGCTGGCACACCATGGTCGTGTGTTGTATGTGTCCGCTTGCTGACGTCCACCAGCTTCAATACCACGCAGCTTCAACAATTGTCTTTGTAGCACCTTCAGCTTCAGCCTTCAATCTTGTCTTTCTTCTTTGTCTTTCTTCTGCTTCAGCTGCTAGGCGGGCCTCGCTCTGGCCGGAGGATCCTGGTAGGACCTCCATGGAAACCCTTTCTTGGCTCGAGATTTTTGCGGATCCTTCGGCCTCGGCTTTTTCTAGAGGCCGCCGCCGGGCTTCGAAGCCAAAATCTTTAGCTTTTTCTTTTTGTCCCCGGGGCTTTTTCAGTTGAACCTTGAAATTCATTTTCTTTCCAATTCTGGTTCTTGAGTGCACAAACAATTGGTGTTTTTTTGTAGTCTTGATCAGTGCATTGGTATGGGCTAAGAACCCTGTGTGTGAGATTGGTTTGAAATTGGTGGGTTCGAGTGGAGACGTTCTTAGGGTAATTAGGGAAAATGGGCAAATCCTACTGTGGAAAATTGGTCGGCCGGTCTTAAAAATTTCAAAGAATCGGCCCTGCAACGTCAAAAAATTGAGTTCAGGTCTTCAAGCCGAACCATAATAATCTTTTCCCTAGGATAAATTCGACTGAAAACCAAAAAGTGGTATTTCAGTGATTTTCGGCCCCACTTAGGCAAGTTTTTGCCGATTTTTGGGTTAGGACGCCTTTACTATATCACATCTTCCCCTCCCCCCTCAAATGTCCTTAAAAGTTCCCTTCAAAACCCCCCAAGAGATAATGACTGCCCAGAAAATTCTGTGAGAATACGAGTGTGCAGGGGCAACCAGGCAAAACCTCCCAGAGGAGACAAAACATTTTGTCCCTTACTTCATCATTTCTAAAAAAGAAGGGGAAAAGACAAACGAGAGACTGATTTCAGATTGTCGACAGTTAAATCTCCATTTCACCCCCCTGAAGTTCAGATTGGAACACATGATAAAAATCTTCCCATATCTGAGAAAAGGTTGGTTCTGTGGAAAAATAGATCTGAAGGATGCATATTTCCACTTAAAACTGCACAGCAGTCTGGAAAAACATGTTTGCATCAAGGTGGGGGGGGAAATGCGGCAATTTCAAGCTGCATGCTTTTGTATAAGCAGCCTGCCACAAAAATTTATGACTCTCATGAGAGTCTGGGAAAGGAAATGGAGAGAGGAAGGAAAAAGTAGTTTTCATCTACCTGGACGACATTTTGCGGTTAGCCGCCAGGAGAAAGACAGCAACCCAACATTTGGCAGAAATGTAAAAAGATCTTTGCCGAGCGAGCACAGAGGATGATGTCAGCCTGGAAGACATAGTCAGGTGCAGGGATGACGGTGCCGGCTGATGGCAGCCAGTCGCTCGGGGCATTAGTGTAGCCAGGACAGCTTAAAGACGACATACACATCTTCATGCTCATATCCCATCTGATCAGGACAGGCTTCGACATCACTAACCGGTGCGATGACCAGTCGGTAGCCAGATCATTGAGAGGGTGAACGTAGTCAGCAGTGACCGGTGGCTTTCCTTCGCTGTCCATCTTCACAACAGGGCCTTTGACAGACGGCTCTACAATTCCGGCGACAGCTTTGCACTTCTTGGCTATCAGCATCTTGCTGATCTCTGCCAGCCTAGCAGCATACTCGAGACTGCGAGGGGAGCCATCGCTGCTAGTTATCTGTCGGAGAAGGGCAACCACTCCAATGTTGAGGAGTCTGCCGTTGTATGCCGCTCAGACCTCTTCTGTGGGTAGGCTATGACGGGATAGCTTGCTGCCAGCACAGCATCCTTGACGGCAGATGAAGCACTTCCCCATTCCATGATCGCTCTCTAGCTGTATTGAGGCTCGCAGCCAAACAACTGAGTATGCATACAGCAATGATAGCAGGCAGCACACCGATGCCTGTAGCTCACTGCCTGTGTAGCGTTATGCATGCTATCAGAGAGCTTTCAAACACCAGCCAGGCGCCTATGTCTGCCACTTGCAGTCGTAGATGCGGCCGATCTCATTCATTCTACAGTTACAGGCGGTGACATCTGTCTTCGTTACAGATGGCTAGCAGAACTCTATGGGACCTCGTCTGTGAACTGGCCCCAGATGCTTGCCCCAGAATCACTGCAGACACATCCCAGTCTCGCTCTAGCTTAGACGGTCATAGCCTGGCAACAACTCAAGAGGGCGACTCTGCTACCAGCAGTAATGCAGCCGCTAGCAGGGAGCTGTGTGCCGGATGGACATGCCACAAGAGAGAGAGAGGCCCAGTTGACGTGGGGAGGCTGATGGCTATGGCCAAGGCTGCAAGAACAACTAGAGAGTCTGCAGCAGTGAGCATACATCCAGCGATGTCCCTGATGTCTGAGCACCCGATCAACCACGTCCCATCAAACATGTTGAACCCTGATGACTGCATCATGGGCCCGATCTCAACAGAGGACAGGAACATCACCAATGTTAGTATTAGGGGCAAGGATGGAAGGCCGATCGATCCAATGCCCTTCTGCAGTCGAATGAGGATTACCATGCAACCGAGTCAGCTACCTGGCTCAAACATGCGTGTCATTGACTTTGGTCACGGGCTTCGTCCATGGAGGGTGGCACCCTGCTCATCTGTGAGCCCGAAGAGTCTGTATCAGCTATCTGCATCACAGCTGTGTGCATCTACGAGCTCGACCAGTCAGCAAGCCAGATGGAGCGATGATGGATCATCGAACTATGTGTGTACTCCATTTTGACATCGAGTCAACCACCCCTATCGATCTAGAGACACGAGAGTTCTCATCCGGCATCCAGCTTGTTGGCTGTGACAGTCCTATCGAGATGTTGTGCATTGCATACAGCTGCACGTGTGGCTTTTCGGGTGTTGTGGCCCGCGACCTCGCTAACAGGCACTGCTGTCCAGCGAGAGAGAGCCGAGGGGATCCGGCCATATACGGGCTGCCAGACAAGGCTAGGCTGGACATCGTAAGTGATAGCAGGGCAATGACAATGCTATTCCTCAGGATTGTGTCTGAGCATGCACCAGCAGTCATCTCTTTCTGGAACATTGAATGCTACGACTTGTTCTGATTGGCTGACCAGCTAGTCTGCGATGAAGATAGAGGCAGGCTCATCGAATACTCGATCTCTCTAGCAGGAAGAAGGCCCCGAGGATCTGTTGGATGGATTCGAGGATCGCCTCAGCATTAAATGGTTCAACAAGTCAGGGCTGGCGATACGCAGTAACCGTTGCGTGAGCAGCGATTGCATGAAGCTCGTCAAGCTGATGCACTCGCAGCCATTGTCCAATTACAAGCTCGACACTGCAGCCCGTGAACTACTTGGAAAGTCCAAGATGCCTCTGCCTGTCACATACTTTAGCATCGGCTGCCTGTCGGCCACGACCTCTGCAAATGCGGGCAAGCTCTACCGTTACTGCCTGATGGATGCAGTGCTGTCGATGGAAGTTTGGCAGCACTGCAGGCTGACCGAGTCTGTCTTCTGTACTAGCTGGTATTGTCGAAGTCCGATCGAGCACATGCTATCTGGCAGCACAGTAAGAACTCTCTGCTTGTGCACTCCCTAAATGCCACTGGATACGCACTGCTCGACAGCACCCATTCCATGTACATGAGTGTTGGCGGTGGGCGTGTCGCTCCTGTCATTCCCGGGCTATACAGAAAGCTATGTGAGGTTGATGTCCGCTCGATGTACCCGTCCATCAATGCAGCTGGAGTCGGATGGGAGAACACGCTGTCCTATGCATCAATCATTAGTACTAGCGAGTTAGCACCGAGGAGGCAAGACACATATGCCCGGCTCTATGGCTCAGAACTCCCCGAGGAGCTCTCTACTCAACCTCTCGATGACAGAGAGGAAGAAGAATCTGATAAAGAGACCGATGCAAATGATAGCGGGCATCCCCCTCCAGGGTCCCTAGTTCACGATGGGGATGGCGATGTTGATGAGCCTGGCCCAGTCGAGATCGCTCGAAGGCTCTCTTCCGTCGACAGCGAGATCAGAATGATGAGGACCCATCGAGTAGTCAGGATTCAGTGGACGCCTGCAGGCGAGACCCTTGGCTATCCATATGCACCGGCATCATCTCTCAATGCTGACAGGCTCCTGCCCTACTGGTCATCTCTACTGGTGTCTGTGTAGGGCGTGCCGCCAGCACGGGATACAATGCTAGGATACTCGTATGCGACTGGCACTCTGGGATCACTGTCCTGTCATTGGTTAGGACATCAGCGGAAAGATCTGTCATATCCTCTGCAGCAATCATTGCTATGTCATTACGGGGCTCTCTCCCTAGCGACCTTTAGGCTGAGTGGCACTCAAGGAATCGCCATCAGCATCATCGAGAGCGAAGATCACACAGATCTGCACGTGTTGTGGGGATCGATGTCAGCAGCGACATCTCTAGCCTCACTCTCAAGCTCGTAGCTAACAGCATCTACGGCGTCCTTCGCTCTCGAACGAGCTCGTTCTACACGCCTGTGTAACCGACCACGTCACTGCATCTGGAAGGGCAATCATCTGCAGGGGTGCTAGGACTGCAGCTGCTGCTGGCGTTACACTAGGCAGCTAGCAATGCTGAGATTGTGTCAAAGGCCATAGCTGATGCCTCTCTAAATTCTGTCGGTATCATGATGTCGATGTCAACAGTAGTGAGGGATGCGGCCATCGTCTGCAGCAGAAAGCATCGACACCTGTTCGATCAAGCTGCTGAGTCTCTAAAACTCCCAAAACCATGTCTGGAACCAACACAGCAAATAAAGCATTTGGGCCAGTGGATCAATTTGAAAAACGGCCAGCTGGAAATTCCACAGGAAAAACTAAAATCCTTAAGAAAGGAATTAGGAAAGGTGCTGACAGCACAAAAGATGAGCTGCAGAAAACTCAGCTCCATTGTAGGGCAATTAAGAAGCTATTTAGTTTCAATGCCTTTTCTCAGAATTCTGACAGATCAGCTTTGCAAAATGGTGGATTTGCACACCAAGTGGGGCTGGGACCACACCCTCACCATTCCCCAGGAGGTCAAAGATCAAAATGTGGAGTTAAAAGCGTTTTTTTTTGCAGCCAGGGAGGGGCAAAGCTTTTCAATCCCAGGCCTCTCAGGAACTGTTCTCAGACAGCAGCACCTGGCAGTGGGGGGGGAGGGGGCTGGACAAAAACTCTGGCCAAAAAGTGCAGGATTTTTGGAGGGACCTGCACATCCTTTGATCAGTTCATGTCAGCAGTGGAGACAGTAAAAAGTCTAGCCAAGCCAAAACAAACAATTGTGCTTCACGTGGACAACCAGGTGGCTGTAAGTTATTTAACAAAACTGGGAGGCAGAAAGCCCTACCTAAATTCTATCTTAACTCCCCTGCTGTATCATTGCCAAGAAAAACAAATCAATTTGCAGGTGGTTTGGGTGCCAACAAAGGAGCAGTTGGCAGCCTCCTTGACGAGGGAGCAAAAGGACCCAGGGGATTATACCCTAAACCTAAACATCTTTCACCAAGTTCTTCAATTATTCAGGAAAAACATACCCCCAGAGGTGGACATGTTCTGCACACACAGCAACAAAAAACACCCCAGGTTTGTTTGTCGATACCCCATCCAAGGGGCCTTGCTGGTGGATGCCTTGAAGGCAGATTTGAAGGGCCTCCCCCCAGTTTATGCCAACCCTCCTTGGAGCATCATCCCCCAGTGGGTTCAGAGACTAATGTTAAACCCAGACCTGACTTGTCTGTTGATCGGACCCCACTGGGCTTCGACATCATGGTGGCGCCTATTAATGTCAATCCGGCTGCCAGGCAGCAAAGTTTTGTTGCTACCCCCCTAATGGGGTTGGACCGCCAACTGCTGGGGGAAGGAGACGCCCCCCCCCCAAGGTGGAATTTGGCCTGCTTGATTGTGTCAGGAAAATATTACAATCCGGGGAAGTTTCGATGTCCAGTATCGACACTTACATAAAAAATCTGGGAGATGTCAAGAGATATGACTCAGCCTTCAGGGCCTTGGTGGGCCAATTGTTACACAAAGGGGTGCCCCTGCAGGACTGCACAGTCCACAAGATGGATGAGGCCATCCTTGATCTCGCTGCCCACAGCCTCAACACTGCACGAAATGCATATGCAGCAGTTTTATTACTCCAAGGGTTTGGTTCATCGGGATTTTCCCCTCTTTTGTCTCCATTGAAAAGGAAATGGAATTCCAATGTCTGCAAGTATGCCCATTTTTGGGACCCCACTGATTTCTTAGAAGACATCATCAGGAAGTCCATACGCCTTCTCAGACCTACCTGTGAAAGAGCTCAGAAACAGACTCATCATCTGTTGGAGGCTTTTGGCCCTCCAAAGGGGGGGTTGATTTAGCCAGGACACAGCGGAAAATCAGTTTCGTGGGAGAAAAAGTTTTCATTTTATTGCAAAGGAAAGGGTGGCAATTCCCAAGATGGGAGGAAGTTTAGAATTTGCCACACATCCTCCTCATAAGCACCTGGCATTTCTTGAAAGAGTATGTGGAAAGGACAGCCCACATGGTTGGGCACAAACATAATTTGTTATGGTCTTTGGATGGTAAAAGACCTTTGACATCAGAAAGAGTTAATTCCCTTCCCAGAGAAATTCTGCAAGAGTGGGGGGTGGACACCACCCACTGTAAAATCCACAGCACCAGAGGGGCTGGGGTTTTATGGTGGAAAAATGCTGGTTTGAAAGTGGAAGAAGTCCAGCAGCTTGATCAGTGGAAAAGTTTCGGGGCCTTCCAAGCTCATTACTTGCGACTTGGTGTCGTTTCAAAAATTCAAAAAATTATTGCCCAAAGGGGGGTGAACAGTACCTCACCATCTCGAAGTGCGGATCCCGAATGGTCTCGGACTCCCACGACAGAGGAATGGGGAGGAAGGGACCAAGAGGGCAAAGCACAAGAAGATGGTGAGCCCAACCCCCCTCACCCAAAAAATCAGCAGAAAAAGAAAAACATACCAACCAGAAAGAGGACCCCCGACAAATCAGCTCCACCCAACCACCCAGAAACACACCAGAAAGAAACCACCATCCCCAGCGAGGGGGGGGGGCACCAAGCGACCATGAGAAAGGGGGGGGCGGGGCCACGACGGTTCAGCTTCACCAAGGTGTCGGAGGAGGCCTCTTCGTCGCCGACTCCGGCAACAAAGGTGCAGTAAGAAGCACCACCTGAGCATGCACAAACACACCAGAACAGAACAGCCAGCAGGGAAAGCAGGACCTAACCTCACCAATTCTTGTGCTTCGTCCTCTTGGTCCCTTCCTCCCCCTTAATTTTTCGTGGGAGTCCGAAAATCAATGTTCTAAATAAGTTGTTGCATGTACAAAGAACACAATTTCTGCCTCAAGTGGACATGTTTCCCGTTCAACTACTGAAATTTGTGGCAAATTTCAAGTTCATGAGGACAAATCCTGACAGCGGCACCTGTCCACCCCTGTGAAACAGGTACCTTCAAGCTACCTGATTGTCTTTAGTGAGCTGTGCTGTCTCCCCAGGATTTGCCAACCTTTGAGTGGCAGCAAAGGAGGCTTTTATCTACTTTTGGTTTATATGAAGCCCTTTTTCTCATTTCAAAAATTCGTGCAACTTTTTCCCTGAATTAATATCCAGTGCACCCCACCCATCGTTGGAAGAAGCTGATTGTGGCTTTACCTTGTTGGCAATTGCAATTGTACCTTTGAAATCACGTTGTAGACCGAGATTTCCATCGTAGTTGTTGGTATAGGGTTGTTGTAGCGGTATGCGCGAATGTGTATTTAGGATGTTACTCATGGTACCTTAGGTACCATGGGTGTTTGGTACATCGCAGTTCCTCAAATTTTGTGGTTGTGTTTCTTGGTTCCACGATTCGGAGTGTAAAGGGACGCGATTCCGCGATTCATGGTTACATACCAGGGGGGCAGGAATCTCGTTGTTTACCCACAAATCGGGGAACTGCTGTTTCATTCCGCGGTTCACATTTGCGATCCATGGCCAATACCCGGGGTAGGGGTAGGGGTATAACTGATACCGCAAAACAGTCCCGATTCACGGTGTTCTTGTGGTAAAACAGGAGGATTCGCGGTTTTTGTGGTAAAAACCTGTTCCTCGTCCGAAGATTCACCCTTACGGGGGGTATCATTAGTTGTGGTATAAACGGGCGATTGTAATCGCGATTGTAGGCATGTTCATGACCATGTGCGTCCGTGGATGCTTGTAGGGCATGCGCAATTCGAGGATGCTTCTAGGTGTGCGCATACTGCGCTTTTGGTAGGGTTGACATGCAACGAATCGCGGAACGGAACGGGCATCCGAAGATGCTTTGGTTGGTGCTCGAACAGCGCGTTGTGAGCTGGCAGTCACATTTTGACCACCGAAAACAGTGTTCTCATTGGTGAAGTGCGGGGGGTTACTGGATTTTGCAAGAATCTCATCCAATCCCAAAGCAAAATCTTGGATGCTTTTGTTCATGTGAACCAACCACTTGGAAAAGGTCCGAAATTCGTTCAAAATTACACTGCAAACACTTAATATGTTTGTGGTATGAGGGTAGCTCAACCAACAGGGGTAATTTGTCAACAATGGAGTCAAAATCCGCTGAAAGCTTTGGAAAAGTGGTGTCGAATAATTGGACTTGTTTAGCCAAAGTTTCCATCGCGGTTGTAATGTCGTTCATCTGGTTCTCGGTTTGTGGGGTTGTGTTACCCAACGTGGTTTGGGGTACCCCTACTCCATTTTACTGCCCTATTTTCAGCGGTTTTGCCGTTCATCATTGTAGAAAGTCGGTTCTCCAACACCGAAATTTGTCGTTTTAGTGTGAGAACTTGCTGGATGATCGAATTTTCGGTCATCATTCACAAAATTCTTGTATGTTTTCCTGATTTTTCGCAATCCTTTGGTCATACAGTGCGCGAAAATCAGGTGGTAGTTTTACTTCGCGAACCGTTTGTCCATCCGAGCATGGTTGAAGTCCGGAAATACTTGCAGAAAGTGCTTGGATGCGTTTTTGTAAATGGGAAGTGGTGGTTTGTAAGGTTTTGTATTGGGTATTCAAATCAGCAGCGCGGTTTCAATGCCAGTGATATCCGGAAATGATTTTTGAATACCGTGGCACCGTTTGTGTAAATCCGCAAACACAGATTCGATTTTGTTCACATCCGCTTGTCTGATTGTGCAAATCGGTTATAGTGGATCGTGGTGCTCCCATACTGCGATTTTTGGTTGAAGTTTCGGCAAAGCGGCGTTGTAAGTAATTGCAGTTTGTAGTCGTGAAACATCCGCAAAAGCGATTTCCACGTCTACAAACGCAGTTTGAAGGTCCGCGTTCGCGGTTTGGAGGGTAGCAATGACGGTTTCTCGGTCTTGGAATTCCGCATTCGCGGTTGTTAGCTAAGAGTTACCGCATCGCGGGAATGGAGGTCCGCCGTAGCGGTTTGTAGCGCACTGGAAGCGGTTTCAAGTTTTTGTATGTCATTTTGCCACTTTTCTTGGAAAAAATCCTGCCGATGCGCGATTTCTGCCCCTTGACTGTGCAATGCTCTTAAATTGTGGAAAACTTCACCGTATTTGCAGGAAGTTTGTCCGAGCAATCCGCTCTTACAGTTGTTGAGCAAAAGCGCTTTGTACATAGTTTTTGGGTTTTTTTTTGCAAAGTTCTGATGAAACCTCGCGTTTTCAGCACCCAAATACAAAATGCGTTCTTGGGATTGTTGTACAACATTGGACAAAGTTGAAAAAGGGTCATATGAGACATATCATCCAAGTTCCGCACCCGTAGGCGCTTTATCCAGCTGTTGTAACCGGGACTGCATTCCTTGCACTGGACATTACAATTTTTCGAGTTGTGTGAACAATCGTTGTAGATGTTGTTGTAAATGTGAACATTTTGCGTTATTCAGCGATTCCGCGGTGTGGAGGGTTTCTTGTTCCTGTTGGAAGTTTTGTTCCAAGGTGTCGCGCAAAAATGCGGCAAAACCTTGGTGGAGGTTCTGAAGGTCCATGTTAGTGGAGTTGAAATTCTTTTGGCAAAATTGTCCATATTCTTGGACATATTGCCAAAGGAAGTCCAGCTTGCCCAAAACGGCCTTGTGAGTGTCTTCGACAAAATGTAAGAATTGGTTCAGTATTTTAGCACAATTTTGGACACATGCTTCGACGTGTCGAAATTGCTGTTGTAGTTGGTGGTTCTCAGGTAAATTTGCGACTACGCCCTCAACTGTTTTACTGGAGAAGTCGTCCTGGTCTTGCTCGGGATCACTGTCCATATGAACAATGACACCAGCAGTGTACGAGACCACCAACCGCATTTCAGCGGGCCAACGTAGAGCAGGAATTTCCCCAATTGCGCAGGGGGGGTAAGTACTGAATGGGGCCCACCGGTGGTAGGGCCGGAGGAGGTTGGAAAAAACAGGGTGTTTCCAACCCGTCCTCGTAAGGTGGGGGGTGCGCTACTGGCAATTAGGTGCAAAAGGCACTAATTGCCAACCCCGTTCGGGCATTCTGCCCACTTGTGAGTCAGACTCCCCGGAAGCGGAGGGGTCCGTAGACTCATTGTAGAAGGGTGTCGTACCACAAATGCGGCGTTTGTAAAGAGGGGTCCGCCAATGCAGGTTGGATCCGTAGGCCTTTGCAGGGGGGGGCACCGCCGAAGCCGCTTGGGTCCGAAGACCCTTGCAGGGGGTGGCACCCCCGAAGCGGCTTGGGTCCCAAGACCCTTGGAGGGGGGAGCACCGCCGAAGCGGCTTGTTGTAGAGGGGGGGGGGGCACCAATAAAGCGGTTTGGGTTCGAATACCCAGTTGTGAGGAAGGTGCCGCCGAAGCTGCTTGGGCGTCCGCCCCTTGTAAGGAAAAACTTTCTACCGCAAAAGCGGCTCGGGCATCCCCTCCTTGTGAAAAAAAAATTCTGCCACTAAAGCGACCTGGGCCTTCGCCCCTTGCAAGGAACATTTTTCTGTCGCCGTAGCGACTTCGTCTGCATTCTGCAGTCCACGAAGTGAAACCTATTAACAAGCGTATTTAATAGGTGCGTTTCAATTGTTCGCATTTGCGCTTTGCATTATAAAACTTGTAAAACAATTTGTGTTAAAACACCCACAAAGATAAGCAAAGGTGGGGGCTCAGAGGCTTTGTGGTGCAGCCGTAGCCACTTGTGCCCCTGACACACCTCGCCCGTGCTTAGCTGCCTCTTTCTGAGTTTTTCTTTGGTCGTTCGACCGTGAAACCTAATCTGCTACCAAGCATACCTCCCACCCCGGCTTTTCTACTTCCTCCTAAAAAGCTCGAGGGGGGCAAAAAAAATTGTTTTCCTTTCCCCTTTTTGATTGAAAAGCACAAACTCAAAGAGAATTGTTTGGACCGCAGTCCCTTATAAGAAAGTGATATTTTCTGTTTCGAGCGTTGTGAAAGAAAGAACAAAATTCTCTATTCAAATGGGACTTCGCCCTTGGATTCCAAAACAGAATTGCAAAGCCTGTGACCTTGGGAACCAGTTACTTTCGCTAAGCTTTCGCCAGCTCTGAGATTACCCTGCGTTAGTCAAGCGGACAAAGGGCCGGCTTCGATCGATATCATCTTCTGGACGCGCGGGTTCGAGTCCCGAAGAGCTAAACTCCGAGTCGGGAGTGCACGGCACTTGAACCAGCCATGGCATACGGCGCTGCCAAGTGGGGTAAGGAATGGCCGCCGTACGGCGGGAAGCTCCGATGGCGCCGAGGTGGAAATCAGCAACCAGAGGCTCGACCCTGGCGTGCCTGATGGGTAAGGGCCGGTGAACCATCGGTTCACCTGCGGTTGCCTACCTGACGTGTCACGATTAAACCATTGAAGCTTCGGCCGAGCAGTGACACCAAGGATAAGTAACCCCTATCAAGCACGCCATCGCCAAGCATCAGGAGCTGAGGCAATGGATGGAGGACTTCGAGTGCCTCGAACCCTAGGGCTAATGCCCCCTGGTGGAGTGTAGCTCCACAGGCAAGAAAGTGAAATGATGAATTACTGCTCTGAGATTCTCTCTTTGTCTTTTGACTAACCATAGTATTGAGTATAGCCGGGCCGTAGCCAGATTATAGGCCGTAGCCCATTGTATCTGGTACACAGTGCCATGGCAGAATGACTGCCTGGTACACATCCGGATCACAAGTTGTCCGGCGCGTTATTTTTCGTCTTTGGGGAGGCAGTCAATGAATTACATCTTGATCACCTCGGGGTTCCTGTTTGGGGGAGGGGCAGCCACGGTTCGCAATTTTCGGTTGTCCAGCTGCTTTGGCTGCTCCTTCTTGAAGGTCTCCAGCGCAGTTCTTCTTTGAAATAACCCATCTTTCATTGAATTCCTCCCAAAAGTTCAACAATTTCTGAATGAGCGTTCTGTACGAGCGTCTTTTTATGCATAATTTTAATTGATTGATTGACCTTCTTCTTCTAATTCTCAGGTGTATGTAGTTCCTTTCTTCTGTGCGTCGAAGGCCAGATTAAGAGTCAGCCACAACGGCAAAAATGGCAATAAGCAGGGACTCCTAACCCAACGACTCACAGTTTCCCACTCACCCCAGGGAGACCGAGAGGGGAGGAAGGGAAACCGAGGGCGAAGCACAAACACCAAGTGAGGTCACGCCTTTTTTGCCGGCTGTTTGAACATGAATGTCTTTGGGTAAGTTAGGCCTTTCTCCTTCAGTGCTGCAATTTTACCGGAGTTGGCTGCCTCGTCGCTCCGGCGTGGACGATTACTAGGGGGAGTCCCCTTCCTGGAGCACCCCCCCCCGAGGATCGTTTTCTCTTTTGGGAGGGTAGGGTGGGCTTACTTGGTGTTTGTGCTTCGCCCTCGGTGTCCCTTTCTCCCCTCTCGGTATGCCCCAGGGGACTGCGAGACACCTCGGGCTCCGCACTTCCCTCACGTGAGGTCGACTGTGTACCCCCCGGGGGCGGCGGCTCTGCCAAAACATTTTAATATCAAGGCGTGCTCCAAGTTTTCTTGGGCACCCAACCTTTGTTAGTGTGAGCAAAAGGCTTCCACACTTTTCCACTGACCAATTTCACAAACCAACTCTGAGCTCAAACCCAATTGTTTCATCATGTTGACTCCTGTCCCCCTGGTGGAGTGCGGCCTTAAACACAGGAATCAATCCCAAATTCATTTGTGGGGGCCACATACTCCTTTAGAAGGTGAAAAGGAGAGATTTGGGTGATTTCTGGTGATGAAACCATTCTTTCCCATTTTGCCGTTTTTTGACCTTTTCTGTTAATTTTTACAAAAGGAGTTGAGCCGGGTAAACTTGCAGAACGTTTCATTTCTAGTAAATCTGAAGATCTGAGCAACATTAAAAGTCGACACACAAGAATGAGTCGTAAACGTAAGTGTGACAGGTTGTTCCTCGGTGCATCAAATGGAACTGCTGCCAGATGCCTCAGCAGAGGCCATGGATCCCAGAAAGCACCATATTTTTGGACATTCTTATTCCACGCTTTTTTATATGGTGTCAGCAGGGGGTGAAGCCTCAATTTTCCCCCAACCCCTGGGAAAATTAAGACACCTGAGTAGGCATTTCTGGCCTGTGAAGGAGAAATCTGAACAATTGTACCACAGCATCTGCAATTTCATCGGATGATGCTTGGTGGGCGGGACCACTCTTTGTTGAAGAATGTTCCCGGGATGCTTAAACCCACTCTGATACCTTTTCAGACTGAGATTTTCTCCTTATAAAATCATCAAAGGATGAAGATTGAATTTTTATCCCCTGTGAAATTGACCTGAGCAGATCAGGCAGAGGAGGGGCCACCTGGGAGGTGGCATTTTTTCTCACCAACAGTTTTGGAACATTCCTGGGTAAGGGTTCACCTTGACACATGGTGTGTGTGGGGCCTTCAGATTTATTAATAGGGGCCACCATGGTGCTGAAGCCCAAAAGGGGATCACCATCAAAACTTTGCTTTGGGAAAAGCTGCAGCCTGGCCAGGAGTTTTTGAATGATGGACCAGGGGGTGTTGGAATAGAGCCCCCTCAGGTTCTGCAGTGAAAACTGCAGGGCATCTGTTGCCTTGCAATCCCAATGGGGCCACCTGGTCACAAAATCTGCTAGCTTTTCGTTTCCTGGAGAGGCAAAAAGGCCCGTCTGGAGGGTGGTGAATGGTTGATAATTTTTTACCAGATGCTGAAACAATCTTTTGCCCAAGGAGTGATCCCCCCTGTCTTGTCCCCACCTGCTGAGGGGGTCTGTCAGGCATTGCTGGAGGGAACCCACTTTACCTCCAGGGTGACATTGTTTTTGATCAGCCAGTGGAAGAATGGCGACAAAATTTTGTTGAAGGGGTTATTTCTTCCCCCCCCCCCCATTTGCTTAAGTAAGAAAAGATTACCTGATTGTCTACACACAGGCAAACTCTGTTGTTTGCTTTTTGCCAGGGCTCTGACTGTGTTTGTGGCAGCCAGGAGCTCTTTTACAGTTATGTTTAGAGATTGTTTTTCACTCCAGCGCTCCTGGATGAACTGGCCTGATGTTGGGTTCAGCCCGCCACCAGCCCTGAGTGCTGCTGTCTGAGTGCAAGAGTTTTGATTGTTTTTGCACAAATGGTCTTCCTGACCAATTTCCTAGTAAATCTTTTACTTTTTTCAGTTCCTCTTTTATGTCCTGGGACATGGGGTGAGGTGACCCCCAAGGGTCCTGGGAATGCTCTTCAAGAAAATTCGAGAGCATGGTGGCGAAGGCCGTTAAAAAGGGCAGGGCCAGCATATTAGCCGTGATTTTTCCCAAAATGGCAGCCACCTACCATTTTAGTGCACACACCTGGGATCCCTTGGGCCTGTGTCGTTGGCCAGGCCACTGTGGGTCCTGCCATTTGGGTCCTGCTGCAGCCCACTGTGGGGCAGGTGGGGTTCTGGGGTTTTCCCCTTCCCTGAGGCTGCTGAGGCAGCTGGGCAGGGCTTAGCTCTGCCTGTGCCTTTTCCTCCTTTCTTGCAGCCCCCTTTTCCATGTCCATCTCCAAAGGTTGGCCATCCTCCTTTTCCTTTTCCATACTTCTTGAACTTGAATCTTCAACCTGGGGAAAGTAAAATACATGACATTCCCAGCTCGGAACGGCCAGTGGTGGAGGGGGAGGCATTTGAAAAAACTTTAGGGTTGAAGAAACCACCTTTGGCTTTGTTGATCTTCTCCACCTCTTGTTCAATCTTCGGACCCTCGGTACTGAACTGCTTCTGCTCCTTCTGTTCCACTGAAGCCTTGTTGCGTTCTTCCACCAACCACCTTTCCAGTTCCAATAACAAGTAGAAGATCTGCTGGCTCAGCACAACCTTGTCAGCTTGTACCCCTTCATCAATCAATACATACATTCTCGAAAAACCACCGAGGCCTGCTTTTCGGACAGCTCAAACGACGACCCCATCTCGACCTCGCACGCGAGGGCCAGCGAGAAGAGCCATGCTTCGTTGTAGTGGTTGATCGAGGCCGCCACCATCGCTTCTCCACTTAGTTGTTCCACCGCCACCGCGCACCCTGTCGTAGTCCATTGGGGGAGTACCCCAAGAGCCTTCGCCACGCAGCTGGTGACACTTTCTTTTGACGCGACGAAAAGGGCAACGGCAGCTCCCTTCGATAGGAAAACACCATCGTACAGTGATTGTATCTCGCCAGGGTCTGCCGCCGAGATAAACTGCACCAGCACTTCTGCCATGGGGCGATTAATAGCACCCAACCCCGGCTAAATAAGGACACCTCGGGCTGCGCACTTTGCCATTGTGAGGCCATTCCTTGCTCGCCGGCGGTTTGTTGTGTTGTTCTTCGCTGCACTGGGTTAGGAGGTCCCGCTTAGTGCCTTTTTTCGCCGGAGTTGGCTGATTCCTAACTTCCCCTTCGACACCCAGAAGAAAGTAAAAGAGTTCACGAACGAAGAAAAACCAAGAAAAGAAGTCAATATCAAGTCAATATCCAGAAGGACACGAACCAGACGAAGAGCAATTGATAATTCAATTATCAACTTTCAATTTCGACCCACAGTGGCCACCAAGAAGCTAAGGAACCAGCAGGGTGGACCCACAGTGCCACCAAGAAGCTAAGGAAGCAGCTGGAGAAATCCCCCGAGGGACCCACAGAGGCCCTCTGCCAAGAAAGGGGGAAATGGGGACCCACAGTGGCCCCTTTCACGACCCAGCCTCAGGAGGACAAGGGACCCACAGTGGCCCTCTTGGCGGGAGGGGCAGGAACCCCTCCTACATTTATTTCTCAATTCTCGATCAATCAATCAAGGGGGGGACCCACAGAGGCCCGCCTATGGTATGCCAACAACCAACCACATCAACATGGAGAAGACCAGATAGGCCAAACAGGGGCATTATGCCCTATGGTGTGTCTCCCAACAACAAGACCATCCAGAGAGGTGAGCAGAGAGGGAGAGAGTGCATGCACATCCCCCCACAAAAAAATTTTTTTCCAAGGGCCCAAGCCCTAGGGGACCTAGGGCTGCAATGTCCAACACCCCCAACCCAGCCGCCCCAGAATCATCTGGTCCAAAAAATAAATTCAATGGACGAAATATGGGGAGACACCCCCCTCCATCAAAGGCTGCAAAAGAGCGTGAAATGGTGGACAAAAAATGCCCCCCCAACAACATGACAACTAATCAAGGATGGCATTCAACCCCCTTAGGTAAACCCACCAAAATTGTCCACCCACCCATAACCCAGGGCAAATTTGAACCTGCACCAAGCAGAAAAAACACTGCTGTATGACGAAAAATCTGGATCCGTAAAGAGGGTGAGGGATTCAACCACCCAGCACCTAATCCCCTGGATTCTGATTTCGAAACCAGAGGGGGGGGCAGACAAAATGGAGACTAATAAGCGATTGCAGGGAAATAAATCAACGACTCCAAGTGAAACCTTTCAAGCTGGGTCACATCCAGCACATCTTTCCAGTTTTGGAAAAAGGCAACTGGGCAGCAAAAATAGACCTAAAGGATGCTTACTTCCACATCCCAGTGAGCCAGGCCCTAAGGCCCTTTCTAAGACATCAGGCGGGGGGCAGACCTGGAAATTAGAGGCAGGCTGTTTTGGCCTAAATGTAATGCCCCAAATTTTTATGTCAGTAATGAAGACATTCGAAAAGCTGCGGAGAAAAAGGACATCCAGGTATTTATTCACCTGGACGGCATTTTACCGGTGGCCCCAACACAAAACATCTTTCAAAATCACCTGAACACAGTGGTCAGCGATATAATCAAATCAGCACTCAAAATCAATGTAAAAAAGTCCACCCTGCAGCCAACCCAAGTCGTAAATCGTCTTGGGTTTCAGCTAAACTTCCAAGAGGGAAAATTAGAGTTGCCCCCACCCAGAAAATAAAAACAGTAAAAAGGGAGCTGGGAAAAATAGTGAAAAAAGATTACATGTCAAAAAGCCAACTGGCTGCCATTTTGGGCCAAATCAGATGCAACCTAATGGCCTTGCCCTTTCTAAGGGCCTTTAGGGATGCCCCGGTAAATTTTAGGTGGAAAATTCCACAGCCCCCTGGGACTCAAAACACCTCATTTTCCAAAAGAATAAAGGAACAATTAAGAGAAATAAAAATTCTGCTGGACTCCTGGGGGGAAGACTCTTCCCCCAAAGTGCAACCAGGGAGTTGCACTCAGACAGCAGTACCCATGCCTGGGGGAGGGGGCTGGACATTCGAACAGGCAAAATTGTGCAAGAATGTTGGAGGGAAAACTCTATTTTGCACATAAACGTCAAAGAATTAAGTGCAGTAATAAGCACAGTTCAAAGCCTCAGCCAGCCAGGGGAAACTGTGTCCCTGTCAGTGGACAATCAAGTCATTTACTATTACTTAACAAAGGGGGGGGGGGCAGAAAGGACCCTTTCAATTCCATGCTAAGACCTTTCTTCAAATGGTGCATGGAGCAACAACATAAACCTGCAAGTAAAGTGGGTCCCCTCCAAGGAGTGCCTGGCAGACCACATAAGCAGGTGGGAAATGGACAGAGGGGATTACTCCCAGGACCCCCAACTTTTTCAATGGCTGAGGCAGCAGTTCAAAAATTGCATCACCCTGAAAACAGACCTTTTTGCCTCACCAGGAAACAAAAAACTGCCACAATTTGTTGTCAGGTGGCCCCACTGGGGAGCCACAGCAGAATATGCATTACAATGTCCACTGGACAACATGGGGGGCCTTTATGCAAACCCCCCCTGGTCTGTAATCCAAAAATTTCTCCCCAGATTAAAAATGTTTACACGGGCCAAAGTTTTGATGGTCACCCCCAACTGTGATTCAGCCACATGGTGGCCCCAGTTAATAAAAATGAACGTTCCAGTGACCGCCTTCCTGAAAATCACCCACTACATGGGTATGTTCACCAATTGCAAGGGGTAAAAAATGCCACCCCCCAGGTGGCCCCTACTTTGCATGATTTTCTCAGGAAAATTCTGGAGGGGAAACCAGTACAAAATTTAACCATTAACGATTTCCTGGGCAGAAACCCCAGCTTAAAGCGTTATCAAAGCGCTTTTACGCTTTCATGGGTAATTTTGGACAAAAAGGGGGTACCCCCCCCTGAAGCCACCACTGACCAAGTGGTTGACGCTTTAATTCGACTGTTTCAATTTTCAATGGCCCAAGCACGCAATGCATACAGTGCTATTGATCCCTGGCTTTGGAGGCCTGAGGTTCCATGCCATGTTGGCACCTTATAAAAGGCTTTGGAACGAAAATTTGGAGAAATATGTTGCATTCTGGGATCCCCTCCCAATCCTCCTGGAGCTGGCACAGTCCCCCCCTGCCCTCTGATATATGTACATTGCGTACACAAATCATTTTCTGTTCACGAATCCTCTGTTTATACAGAAGTTCTGATTTGGCACAGGTCCAAAGAACCACCAGTGTGTTGGGGGGTGCACCCTAGATCAAAATTAAACGTAAAGGGCAAAAACTCCATAAGTGGGAGCGAGTTGTCTCCATTCCCCAATGCCCCCAAATAAGTCCCTTTCATTTAATGATGTCTCATGTGACAGCAACACGTTTCTTTGTGAAACCTGGGGGCCCCGTTTTAATTACGTTAAAACCCCCCTAAAGCCAATTAAGGCAGACACCATTGCTTCTATCACCAATGAATTTTTCACCAAACAGGGGGTACCCCCCCAGGTTTGGGGACCCCACTCCACAAGAGGGGCAGGGGTTGGTTTACTCAAAAAATTGGGCCTTACTGCCCAAGAAGTTTGTGAAATTGGTCAGTGGAAGGGGGTGGAGGCTTTCACAGCCCACTATCAAAGACTTGGAGCCCAAGGTGCTTTGGAAGGTGCCCTGGCCCCCCTTTTTTCAGTGCACAATCTGGCCTCACAATGGCAAACTGCGGAGCCCGAGATGTCTCGTACTCCCTCGAGGCAAGCCGAGAAGGGTGGAAGGGACACCGAGGGCGAGACACAAAGACATTGTGAGCCCGACCCCCCCCACCCATGTAAGAAAATTTGTCTCCAAACGCCCTCGGTCAGAAGATGGGGGCCAGGGGGGGGGAGGTTGGAGGGGGACCCCCCGAGGGAAAAAGAAAGCGCCATGGTCGCCACGTCGGAGACGATGCAGCCAACTCCGGCTAGGCGGCACCAAGCGGGACGTCCTAACCCAGTGCAGCGACAAATCACACAGCAAACCGCCGGCGAGCAAGGCATGGCCTCACAATGTCTTTGTGCTTCGCCCTCGGTGTCCCTTCCTCCCTTCTCGGCTTTCCTCGAGGGAGTACGAGCACTAAAGGGGGAAGCCCTCACCTCCTACAAACGTCCGCATTCAAACAGCTGGCAAACAGCCCGCGGTGTCCAAACAACAGACCATTCGGGCTCCGCACTGCGAGATGGTGAGGTCCTGCTTTCCTTGCCGGCTGTTTTGTTCTGGTGTGTGTGTGCGTGCGCGGGGGGTGCTTCTTACTGCTTTTTGTTGCCGGACTTGGCTGATTCCTAATTCTGCCCTTCGACCTCAAGGAGAATGAATTTGCTGCAACGAGTTTACCTGGAAATATTTGCAAAGAAGCATTACATTCACCGAAGATCGGCGAATTATTCACTGGTGGATCAAACTTTTTTGTGGACCTTCGCCTTCAAGGAGGAAGAATTCAACTCTCCGAGTTCAACTGGAATTATCCCAGAATATATTTCAATTACGAAGACAAAGTCACAACCGGACTTCCATGAAGAATGAGCTGCAAAGAAATTCAGACTGCCAAGAGGAACTTCAACGAACTTCCAAGAAAGCTGGGGAAAGTGGACACACAGCAGCAGCTGCAGAAGCCGAAGAGGCGGCAGCAGCACGTCAGTCCGTGGCCATCGCAACCCCCCCACCCCCCAGCACATCAAAGATTTCAGACTCCCCCACTCAAAATGAGGGCCATGGACCATGGACAACTGTGGTCAGGAAAGAAGACAGAAGGGGACAACTATCACAGGTCCAACTGACTCCACCCCTTTTTCTCAGTTCCTCCCCTTCCAGGG